>BMAO01036166.1:0-208319 GCA_019973975.1 Trichonephila clavata
TTTTTAAGTATTTATTTTTCTCTTTGTTACTAAGCATATCAAAATGGAAAATTATTCAATACAGTTATAAGTTAATAATCAGAAATTCTATTGATTAGTGAACTGTATCTATGAAAATTTATATTCTATGAAAGAAGCTTTCTTTTACTGTAAAAATGAAATGTTTATGCATGAATAAAATCAATATATCGACATTACCCTTTTTGAAAAAATAATATTTTTAATAAAGAGCCTGTTTTCCTTTTATTTATTTCATGCTTAAGAATGAGTTTGATAACCAAAAATTTCACATTGTTATTAAAAACGAATTCGTATTAATTATGTAAATCTAATAGAATTGACTTGTGTTTGTAATCATTTGTATAACATCAGTTCTACCAAAAGCCTTTGTAACTTGTATTTACGACAATTATTTATAAAGTTCACTCTTCTAAATATTTCTTACATAGATAATTTCCATATTTTAATCAATCCACACACACTAGAGATATCAGGATTTATTACACTGATTTCATACCCTTAAGCACTCTTTGCCATTTAATGAAAAAAATATGACTCAAAATATTTTCTATTTTCTTAATCTAAAAGCTGTCGACAGAAATGAATCGATTTTCGTAATCCTCTCATAGGTTAAAATATAACTTTGCTTAACGTTCAAAAGAGTTTAATAATGTAATGAACTCTGAAACTTTTTTTTTTACTTGGGCGAGCATAGAATAACTAGACGTGCACCTTAGAAACATATATTTCTTCATTTTCGCAATGAAGTAATGCACCGAAAGTATATAAAGATATTTTAAAGACCTTTGATCTTCTTTGCCGAAAATGCTCGTTTTTTGACGTTGATGAATTTGCTGGACTCTGTTGCTCCTGCTGCTTTGTTCAAATTCTTCATTCAGAACGTTTTCTGACACCCAGATGAAGATGTTAAGTTATTCAGGAACTGTTTATTAATCATATTCAGTAGACATCCCGTCACAACTTGAAAACTGTAAAATAAAGTTGAAAAATGAACCTCAAAAGACTTTTTATTAATACCAACTAAAACTTCCTGTGCAGCATAACATAGGAAAGCGAAAATTTAAATAGCTTAACGTAAAGATAAAAGCAGATTCTCGCCAAAATCCATTCAGCTGTCAAGATTTCGAATTTCATAAAATTCCTCAAATGAAGAAGTGGATCTTAAAGAAGTTTATTCGTTTTTGAAAAGTCATTTATCTTCAAAACACGTGAAAAGGGCTTATTTTATAAAATATAACTTTATTGCAGCGTTAGTACTGGCAGCTTATGGATCTTTATCTTAAAAGAACAAAATAATATTTATTACGATACAGCTGAGGTGATTTATGAAACGGCTACGATTTTTTTCCCAAGAAGTTTAACAATAAAACATGCAAATGTAAATAAAGCAAAAGACCCTCACCTAGAGTCCAAATAGGAAAAAATCGCCAAATCGCTGAATCATAAGCAATCTTTGTTATCATGATATTGTTTTTGTGGTTGTTATTGTCTATAATTCGATGAAATAAAACTGTTTTTGTTCCTAAATATAAGAAAAACATAGTGACTTGATTAGTAAAATTTCGCCTGAAATATGGAGTATCTTGGTATTAAGCTCTTAACCAAACAAATTAATGCATTGTCATCCATTTTTTCTTTTCTTTTGTTTTGAACAGCCTGGTGAAATGAAACAATGTAGGTGTGGCATGTAAATATCTAAATAATTTTTCTTTAAATATTGTGACTGTGACTATATGAAATTGTACGTCGTTTAAAAAATTTCAAGTCAACTTTTTCATATTTCAATGGCAAACTTTTTAAAAAAAAACCCTGAACAATTTAGAAAATTAAATGATTATTTTATTTTTAATGGAACTGTGGATTTGTTCTTTACCATTACAGACCTATTACATTCCCCGGAAGCTGGTATCTCTTTTTAGTGAGACACCATATAGGTGGTATAAAGTATTTTTTTTAAAAAGTATTTTTTAAAGTTTAATGTTTAAATATTTATTGTGTTTCAAAAGGTTTCTTACGCGGAAAAATTGAGTAGCGAAAGAATATCAGTAAATATTTTTATTTTATACTATTTTTAAAGTATAGATGAGAAGATATATTTATAGCTAGAGATTATTTATTATATATTGGTTATTTATTATACTTTAATGGTGCAAAATATATTGTATTGTGTGTTTCTATTCACAATTTAGTTCTCACGGAAGCTAACTGCAAGTGAGACCTGTGATCTTTCGTGGTAAAGAAGAATACTCAATTTAAAGCTTAACTTGCTCACACAAACGGAGACACACCATAAATGCATTAAAAACATAAAAACTCCAGGTTCTGTATTCTGACGCAAGCTTTCACCTCATCTTTATGTTTTCATAAAGCCTTTCATATTGCTTCTATGCCAAAGCGATTAGATGTTGCTAACACAGCTGTGTTAGCATAACAATAACAAGACGTGTCAGAAAATAATATTTGCCAAACTCTACCATCCTGTTTGGGCACTGAAGAGTTTGTATGCGCGCCCTTTTGGACCCATAATTAGTCCGACTTCGAACATTGATTTGTCAGATTGAGCAGAATGATAACAGAGGTGGGGGTTCTTGGACATCATATCTCAAACAGCGTAGGACTTAGGGAAGGGTTGAAAGGCCCTGATTGCGCTACTTTATGAGCATTCTTTTTTTTTATTTCTTAGAATTTTAAAGATGGCATCGTAATAATCATGACTGCAATGTGCAGGCTTCAGAGACTATGAACGTAATGTTTTGTTTGTGTTTTTAATAGAGTGTTCTCATTGTTTGGATGCCTTTAAATGGTTGAGAAAATATTTGTCTTTGTTTGAAACCAAGTTGACGGATTTTTATTTTTAAAGTGCATTCATTTTCTTAGAAGCAATTATAAGATGTTAAATAGTAAATTAGACTGCGAAGTTATGACTCATTCGTATTTTAAATTGTTTTGATTTGTGATGATTTTTTCGTAATAGATTGTCCAATCACACTGCTTTACATTAGAAATAATTTTGTTAAGTGAAGCAAGGAAACGGTAACAAAAGTATAAGCGAATGTAATACTTTATAAAGCGTTTTGCAATAAAAAGAGAAAAAAAAATTCCATTCTTCAATTATTGATTACAAATATTTTTTGAGTGTAAATTTTCTGTCTTTAAATGTAATAGTGATATATTCAAAAACGGCTTGTGCTATTTCAAGCATTTTCGTTAGTAATTATTTGGAATGAATCTCAAATACTAACTTTTTCTTTTATTCCTAGATTTTTATTTATTATTTTTTAATAATTTGGATGTTGCCACAAAATCGCATTATGAAATAAGTCTGGGCAATACAAATTTGTGCCATTACTTTTGAAAAATAAACGATGAATTGTCAACATTCTTAATAATAATTCACTGTATTTTTCACAATTACACGCGATATATTTAATTAAATTAATTTATATATTTCTTCAAAAATAAGTTCATTTTCAAATAATCAAATTTTATCTACAACCCCTTATTCAAATTATCATTGAAGAGCTAAATTAATTGTTGCAGTAAATAAAACTCCAAACTGTACGCCAAACATTTTTAGTGCATACAGTGAAATAATGTTTTTTCTGGTACATATCTCACTGGTTAAATAACTTTGTACATCTGATTTCTCCAAATGTATACTATACCTATCCTTCTCATTTAAAATTAAATAATTTCCAGAGAAGTTTTTTTCTATTACCCTCAGAGAGAACAAAAAATTTCTATCTTAAAATGACCGAAATAGAATGCATTTTTTTATAAGTAATTATTTATTAAGGAACTGCAATTTTTTTTAAAAGAGAAGCAAACCAGATTTGAATTTTTGCTGAACTACATAACTGGAGCACTTGATGAGCTTAAATTTTTCCAAAATTATAAATCTTTCATCCTTTGACACTTCCTCGTCATTGTTTCCTCAAACTTAAGACATCTTTTTTCAATGAAAACTGATTAAATACCTCCGAAGACCGGCGTTGCGAATGTTTTCGCTAGCAGCTTAATCAACCCCCTGATAAGCGAGACCTTTTCTGAATAGGCTAATCCGAAGAATCCACATATAAAGTCAATTTTAACCTGATTACAAGGCTTGGCATCCAGAGGAGGATCCTTGTCTCAGAAGTGTTCCAATTCTTAATGACGTGTGTTGAGCAGATGAAGATGAAAATCGCAACCACACCTTTTCTGACCTGAAACGAGGGATAGGAGTATTCCTCCCATTTTTTTAACAATAGCTTACTCATGTAACGTGTGTTTGAGTGGTTGCAAGTTTATTTATAATAAACACTTCCACGGTATAAGGGTGGCGAACTGTTTCAATGCCTGTTAATATTCCAGGGCAATTTGTTTCTCACAAAAACACCCTTTCTCATTCATAGAGCACATACACCTTCTGTTCTAATTATTTGTGACCGGTTTGTTCTTAATTAAGGGGTTCACTTTTCGGAAAAAATTCCAAGTTTTCGAAGCGGTGCAAATTAGGACTTTTCTTTCCTTTTGATTTTTTGTTTGAAATCATATCCAATTTAAAAGTTTAACTACTTTTGGAGCTGTTTTCAGTCAAGCTTCTTATCATAATTATTTTTAAAATAATGGAACAAAAATGGCATATGGGTATTGGCTTTTTATATTCAAGTATGATTATGGCTTGTTTTCCTAAAATTAATAATCGTACAAAAGGGTAGATCTTTTGTATAAAATTAAAGGGAAAAAAAACAGAATTTTTGAATTAAGTTACGGTTGCTTGTTTTAAACAAATAAATGCATTAAGGAACAATTGAATTAGAAGGGATGATGTTACAGTGCATTTCCTATATCGTTCTTGGATATGAGATTCTACATTATATGCAAGTATAAAATCGAACCTTTAAATTATGACCACCTGATTAATGTGCAGTAGCGTCACCTTTCGCCCTCAAAACTGCCAACCCCCGACAAGTCATTGCTTCGACAAGGTGCTAATGGGAAGTCTGAGGTATCTGGTACTGACATTCACCGTCCGGTCTTGCTATTCCCGCACATTACGAGGTGGTAGCATTTCAGCAAATTCAGTTTTCCAAATGGAACTCCAAATGTTCGTATGGATTCATATCAGGAGAATTCGGAGGTCTAGACGTGACTCAAAGTTCACCAGAATCTTCCTCATATTACTCCTTGACGATTTAACCCTTAGGACATGGTACATTATCCTGTTGGTAAACGTTATCACCCACAGGGAACGCTGTTACCCTGAAGGAGTGCATGTGGTCTGTAATGGTGTTCACGAGGGTACAGACGTCAAGGTTGCTCTGTGTTATTTGTCGAGGATTCTCGTCCACTGAAGTGTGAGAGTTCATCAAAGGATGAGACAATTTCTTAATATATTCCAGGGGTGGGCGGACTTTCTCAGGGTAAGGGCTATTTCTAATTTTTTCAAGGTTTTGCGGTCCACGCAGTATCAGTGGCACACACAAAGAGGAGGGGGGGGGGGTCCACGGGTCCGGAATCCTCCATTACCCATGATTTTTTAGTTCAATTATAATTCCTTGTATATAATACGTAAAATTTAATTTTTTGTTTTCAATATTTTTTTAAACTTTTTTTATGATAATTATTTATTCAATAATTTATTTAATCCTGTTCTTTGTTCCAAGCAATTAGCAAAATGAATATATATATATATATATATGTTTGGCAGCGTATTTGGGTAGGATATAAGAATGGTGGACTTTCAACCTTGAGCCACCGCATTGCGCCTCACTTGAAAAATTCATAAATGCGCCCACTGCTCAGGGTTGTAGGTGTGGTTAGGTAAGGAAAAAGTCAACAATATTTATTATAACTTAATAATAAATACGGAATATGTACTTACCTAAGTAAATAAAAAGAATACTCACCTTTTTGAAACTGCGTTTAAAGCAAAGCGCAAAATACAAACATAATAATAATAGCCACAAATATAATAGTATCAAATGACGCATTTATTATCAAACAATTCAAAACACATTAAAAAAAACATGTTCATCTAAAGTTAGTTCTCATAATTATGGTCAGAAGAAGACCTAGTCTACATACTGTCAGCCATTCTTGAATATTTTCGTATACAATTACTAACGGCTAATCTTCAGGCACTCCAAACTATCTTGGCGGTCCACCGGTCGATCGCGATCGACGTAATGCCCACCCCGGATATATACACTATGATATGACTTTCTAATCACCATCTAAATTTGACCTGATGTGGGGAGAATGTCAGCTGGAGTACTAATTTACAGATCTAGAACCCAAATCTTATACTTATCATCAATACAGATGAACCTAGCAACAATACCAGTCCCTGAACGGGCTGTCGAATTATTTTACGTTGAATTACGGCGACTCCAGTATTAACTTTTCTAACTGACGTTAAGTCTCCATGAGAATAATCACCCATCATCCATAGACGCTTGGCAGCAATCACTATCATCTATTACAGGTACTTTTGAAGATACCACACTGTCAGTGCAGGAACGCGATTCAAGTGTTGGCTGTACAGGCCCGTATACTCATATGGCTTCATCGTACATTGAGATATACCGTTTGGGTTGCCCCTTTTGCAGCCACTAGTAATATCGGTCGTAGTAGCCCTTCGATCACGTCAAAAAATGGGTAATGTGTAAGTCTCCTGTTTCCTCTGGAATCAATGCATTGTGGCCGACAAGCCGCGAGGACCAGCGACTGGTCATTTACTATGCATGCACCACTTCCGATTAACACTCACTGCGTCTGCACATTTAAGCAATCCACCAAACTTGCCGTTTCTAAATTCGATGTTTTTATTCACCGAGCCATATATGATTCGCTCTTTATTGAAATCTAATAAATCCGTTGCATTTCGCGTTATATCGCTAAGCGCTCAAAGTGGGGAAAGAGTGCTTGCGTGCTATATATAAAACAACATCAACCGCGTGTATGTCGTGGAGTTGTCTCCAAACGAGCTCATTGCTCTACGTCAGGGGTTCCACGAGTCACAAAAAATTGAAAAAAAGCATAAAAATGTAGGCAAAATGGATTCTCGTTCTCTATGAAGTTTGTATAACCTCAAGTTACTGAAGCTCATCCCAGTCATTAAAAAACTAAAAATTTTATTTACACATAATAATTTTATTTTCTTATACTTTTTAAACTTTTATTAAAATCTAATAAAAGAATATAGAACGTTTTTCTGTATTGTGAATATTTTATTGTTTACTATCCCTGGTCCCATGAAATAATTTTATAGTTGTTAGTGTAATGCTTTGCCAAGCTAAATAGTTTCCTAATGAAAAATGCATTTTTCTTCATTTCCAGATAAAATACTTGTAATGAGGAGAGAAAACAACTTATAGATATACCAATATATTCTGCGTTAAAATCTAAATTTTAGCAAGGACAGTTCCTAAATTTTTTGTTGCAAATTCATGCAAAATACACAAGGTTTCTGGCAGCTATAAACATGTTAAAACCATTCAAAACAATATATTTAAGTGAAAAATATTTCTCTCAACTTAAGTGGTTACAAAAACAAAATATGAAAGCAAATTAAACGCAGGATATGAAATGTGACGGCAGATAATTCCAATAGACCTTCGACAATTAGTATTAAAAAATACATATCCCAGTTACTAAATACAATGCATGGGTAGGTAACACTTAAATTGAAAATTAATAATACTGAGTAAATTATAATAAAATCATATAAAAAATTCTGAACAACTAACACAATGTTTTTTTAATTGTTTTTACATAAAGTACAAAAACATGTTGATCTATTTTAAATATTATTTTAAGATATATTCTTTTATATGCGCATGCGTAGAATGAGGTTCCCTGAAAACACCATATACCTAAGGGTTCCGTGAGTTGAAAAGGTTTGAAGATCATTGTTCTAGGTCAGTGGTTTCCAAAGTGATCCCTTCGGATCTCCAGGGGCTTCCGATATTATTCAGGGGGTCCGTGAAAAATTAAAATTGATTTGGGGGGTCCCTGAACAACGTCAGGAGGTTCACTCGAGGTTTAAAAAATATTATGATCCCTTTTTATGGAAATTTAAAGGAATAACAATATTTCACTTGGATATTCCCGATTGGGTGTTGAACACTTCTGCACTTGGGCTAACTCTCTGATCCTAAACACAGAAAAATCGAAACTAATACAAGAACATCTTATTGAAATATTCACAAATGAGGGACTTAAAACAATGTTTGAACAAAGTTATCACAAATCCTGGTTACAAAAACGGATCCCAATTTTATATCCTGCATTATGGGTTATTGTACAAAAGTTGTTGACTTCTTCCCCGTCTTCCAATTTGGCAGAATGAGGATTTAGTGCCTTCCTTATAAAACCTCATCACACACACAAAAAGAAATCGACTGAAAACTATTGGTCGTGGGGATTTGTGGTTGCTACTCACAAACATTGAGACGAACATAAATATACTCAGAACATCTCATCAAGTTCATCCAAGACAAATTTTATTTTATTTTAAGTAAAAGTTTATAATTTCAATAAATAATTCAACATCATAAATTTGCAATTTTTATAATACGCATTTATGTAGCTTTTTCATTTGGGGATCGGGAAAGTTTTCAGTCCGAGGGCAAGTTTTAACTATAAAAAGGGGTCCATATATGAGTTAAAAAAGTTTGGGAACCACACTGTTCTAGGAGATGGGTGGCTACAATTTAAATACTTCTTTCTTTCGATATATACATTGTTCATTTCGTCATTGTTTTTAAGTGTCGAAGTTTGTTTTTGTTAACGTCACTGTACAATAATGCAATGATCTACTGAAATCTTATCTCATAATTTCGAACCTTGGTCACATGAAGTTAAGATACTTGAGCTGTGTGTTCTTCACTCCCTACATTTTCCACAATCTGCCACGTAGGATTTAGAAGTTAATTTCTATATAAATGTATAAGCCTCTTTTTCCAGCATAATGATCTCCAGGAGAATTAGAACTCGAAAGGGCGAAAATAGTGACTTGAATCCTGATGTAAACGAATATTGTCTAACATTTTGAGAAGTTGATATATTAGAAAGAAATAAGTTGTAAAAACTTAAAATAACATGACAAGAAATTCCTCAATTTAACATTTTAGTTTATGTTAATGCCACCATTTCCTTATATATGTACCTTTTTATCATACTTAACGTGTTGCAGTCTAAAAAAATAAAACAACAGTTAGATTATTAATGTGAAGACTGAAAAACTGTTTATAAAACACGGAAAACTTGATATTTTTATAGGTAAATAGATTACGCAGTTACCGTTTGAGTACATTTTCCGACACCTCTTTGGTAAAGTATAGTGCTCGACATATAAAGCATAATTTTTTAAAATTAAAAACAATTTTAGTTTGAAAACACAAAACCGTTTTCCAAAAAAATTAAAATTAATTTTTAAGTTGTAATTTTAAGGAAAATGTGCACTGAACTTTCCTTTTGTTTTTTGAATGAGTCATTGATATTTCTTAAAATAAATAGCTTGAAATATCTTAAAATTCAATAAAATGATGAGATCTTTATAATAATAAATTTTAACAAATGATTAGTTTTCTCGATTTCTATTAGATATCAACATATTTTTTCCTTTAATCTAACATTTTTTTTAAATTTTAATTTTGAGAGGTCCTACAGTGGCATTTTGACTCTTTTCCATTAAAACCAATCCTTGGATTCTTATATTACATCCTTTCATCTTAATTTAAATATGCAAGCTCAAAAAACGAGGAAAGATTTTTAATACTGCTCGCAATCATAATAACTGCTAATTACACTACATTTATTTGCCTCTTATCTGTATCGATAAAATAAAAAACCTGTTATATTTCGATTTTTTGAGAAAAAAAATAGCAATTTTTCCTCAATTTAAAATACTTTTCTATCTACGACCTTGTTTACCTTAGTCATTAATTTCAGAAATAATAGCTCTATGCATCTATAGCGTTATTTTTAATAACGCGTATGCGTCATGTTATATAAAAAAGAAAGAAAAACGCGTGACTGTAATGACATAGAAATCACGGAAATGCCTTTTATAAACACGGGAGTTCAAACTTGAAGCATTATTTAGAACCTTTTAACAAAAGTTTTCAAGAAATAATTCTTCAATTCTAAGGTTCAAAATACATATGAAAAAGGCACTTTTTTTTTTGTATCTTTCACGTAAAAGATCGCAATTTTGGTTTCACAGTATTATTGTAAATGAAACTGAGTACATTTTCATTAGACCCTGAGCCATTTATTTATCAAACTTTATTACATTTAAAAGGACATAAACCATTGTTCACTAGGAAATTTTAAAAAAAATATGTATAGTTTGATTTTAATCGACAAAATAAATATAATTTTTTGTTTTTAGTAAAACTGTGAAATGATCAAAGCCAATATTATTGCAAATACTTAGTAAAAATATTATATATATACTTTTCTCTTGAATGCATTGAAAATTGAATATTAAAAGGCTACTTTGGATTCATTTTCTGTTTATTGTGAATTTATATTTATGTATTTCATACACACAAAAACTAAGCATGATATAATATCACGTATGTGATTTCCTTTTTAAATGAAGTACTTGAATATTTTGACATATAATTTAAAATCAACACACAATAGGTAACAACAAAGCTTCAGGCTATTGTTATTTTAATACTACGTTATTCCAAATTACCATCATTCCAAAAACACCAATCTTCTTTGTGATTTAAGAATAAAGAACTGTGTGATAAGTCTATTAATATCTTCATTGGTGTAATTTCTGATTTTATTAATATATTTTGACAGTTGCGGCAGCTCAATGAATAAGATCACGAACTTCACAGTTGGCAATATTCATCTCCATTTACAGGTTTCAAGTCAGATTCCATGAAATATGTGCCGGGGGAAATATGAAGAAAATTAGCAGTTATACTTTTTAAATTCAATAAAATTTCAACGTTTTGATTTTGTAAAATGTGTAGATAAGGAGATGGGAATGTTTGGAGAATGTAGTATCACTCAGATATGTCTTTGTTACTTGAGTATGGAGGGACAATTAAGATAACAAATCAAATTATTTATTTGATAACAAATCAAATTAATGAAACTTATACTTAACATATATATTTTTTTAAAAAATGAGCAAGAACTGAGAACTTTACAGAGGGGAGTCTTTTTCTTATTTAAATCAGTCTTAAATTAGAAATTTTAACTTTCGTCCCTTTCACATAACTTATGATATTACAGTTCTGTATATTAAGAAATGTGTTCTTAAATCCGATTTAAAGATAATTGGAGTATAAAGCAAATAAATGTAAGCAGGTGATTTCCAAAAACGCTTAAGCCAGTTTCATGTTTTGGTTTCAATAAAAATTCATTAGAGATATTGTTATTGCATAGTAATTTTGTAATTGTACAAGTCAATTTTAAAGACCATTCATAACAGTGCTGTCAATATCAAGGGCATAGAATGACAAGAAGTCATGTTTTCTAACGTTACAACACCTAATAGCCACTTAGTATACTCACGTATAATTGCATACATATAGTTATGAGTCCTTGACTAATGTAGCAATGTTTGTTTTTGTAGTAATTATACAAGCAATCGGTTAATAATAAAATTCATATTAATACACTATTTATTAATACTTTGACTTGAAACTGACGTTGTGTTATAATTTTAACTACTAAAAGCTATCTGCGCTCTGGGCTACGAGAGTATTTAATTATTATTGTTGGTTAAATGTAATTATAGTTTCAGGAGTAAACTCAGAACTAATTATAATTGTAACGATCTGTATATTTACCAATATGAAATTTCTAATAAAAATTTCACGTATATAATCTATGCACTTAAATACACAGCAGGCCAACGAAAATGCAACAGCATAAACGCGTGAATAGAAATTTTTGAAAATTGGCGGACATAAGGAGATAGTATATAAGAAAGAATGAGGCTCATTTTTTTCAACATGATACAACTATACATGATGTTGACCCAAACCTTAATACTGTGATCAGACTGAACCTGTTAGCACGTCGAGACTAGAGTGGTCCACGGCGTCTTTCATTACTAAAACAAGAAACTTCCTTGGTAAAGGATTCTGATTTTCTGTCGTACAAATAGGTACGACAAAATAGCCTGATAGCATTTTAAACAATAGCACCAGTGAGTCGAATACAGCCTACCTGATAGGCGCCATGAGTGAAATCCGCTATCGTCCAATTGATGGATAATTGTTATGTTCAATATGGGAGCATCCAAGATGGTCTTATGCTGCAACAGTTCGACAACAGTGTGCTGCAAGATCTTCTACAAGACTCAGTGTGTATCCACGTACTACGTCTGTATGACAGCAATGAAAACCTCTCGAATGTGGGGTACTTTCTCTTGTCATACTTGCTACAGCTGGTGTACCATGGACGAGCATAGGTGACTGTCTGTTGTGATACGACAGACGAACTGCTCTGCTCTTCTGAGTTTGATCACTAAACTACTCCTGAAGTCTGTCTTCAGAATTTCCCTCCATTGGTGCTGACCTGGTATCTCTACTACGACATGTTTCGTATGTAACAATATATAGACCCACTTATTAGTTTCCCTCACAGTAGAGCGACACGACTATTGCAGAATTAGCCGGTTTTCTTCTATATATTGTACTCATCGAGTGTGGGATAGCTGTGTCCTTCAATTCATTTATATAACTCTATGAGTTGATTAAAAGAAATGAGAGATAGAAAACGATTTACATCTGTTTCAGGATACTCCTTCAAGTTACATTGTCACTGTCAAGTCCCAAAAAATAACAAGGAAATAATTCCGTAATTAATGCTAAGGATAAAATAATTAACAATAGGAACAGATGAAGACGGTAACGAATGATGAAGTTATGAATAAGCTATTATGAAAATATTTTGTAAAAATAGCTATAAAATCTCGATTAAATGTTTTGCAAACATTACAATAGTTTATCTATTATAAAAGATAAAAAATTTATTTCATATCTTATGGTAGAATCCTATGATAATAATTTAGTAATTTATTATCCATTCTCTAAAGATTTGAAAGTAAAATTTCCATACATTTATTTCATAAATTATCTATATAGGCCGTAAACATTTCTGAAAGCAATTCAAGCAAGAACTCAAAAAATAATTAAAGTTTCATTTTCTAATTGGTTTGTTTTTAAAAACTTTAAAGCGAGATATATGTGCATTATGTTTATAGTATATTCAAGATACATTTATAAAAAATTTTATATTTTTTTAGAATTACGAGGGAAAACTGAAAAAAATATAAATTCATTAATTAATAAAAAAAAAATTACGTAAAAAGAAAATGGAAAATTAATATGTGTGAAATTTAAAATGAATGAACGGAAATTTTTTGAAACATTATTAAACCCATATCAAAGTTGCGTTAATTATTTGTTGAAAATATAAAGTTGTAATGCCGGACGGTTCCTGCTTCCATCTGAAACCCCTTGTCTACTCGCAGACACGGCTAGATGTGTTGGAGAAACTGAATTATCAGCAGACATGATTTCACACTAACTATTTTATTGTTTCCAAAATATCAATTAGACACAATAACAATCTAAGGTAAATGATCAAATAGTAGAGCGCGGAGGTGAGATTCAATAACACCGGGATACTACTACGGTCCCTCAACTGGATCCACGATAGCCTAAATACGCTCAATATAAACTACGTCGCTCACTAATAAGCTAACTTCTAATTAAACAAGGCTCACGATACCTGTACTTTTATGAAGCGGATCCTACACTTGAATCTTGCAAAAGATCTTTATCTGGATTTAATCAATGTCGTTGGATCCACTCTCCGTAATCCTTTTCATGGACAAACTCCAAAATCTCTTAATAATTCCACGATCCTTCAACCTCCCACTAACAAACTAACTCGCCAACTCTTTGCTAACTCCAACTTACCAACCCCTCACACTCGCGAAAACCGAATTTATATAATATACTTCATTTGCATAATCACGCTTTCTTACTCGGCGAAAGTTGGTTGAAATAAAATATTTTTCCCCAGAAGAATCCCCAAGGTATTAGTAGAGACGCGGATAGATCCGTCGCAAAATTAAAACGCATTTATCTTGAAAGCATCAATCTCTGTATAAATGTAGGAAGTTTATTTTTTATATTTCTTCAAAGAATCCCAATATTTGCGATTGTGATATTTAAGACACTTTTTCATACTTAAAAGAACATCAAACTTCAAAAAAAAATAGAGATAAGTGATATCACACGAACTAGAATATATTTTTAAGTATAAAACTAAGAGAAATTGCAAGCATTAAAGATGAAGGATCAATATGTTATACTAAGATAATTTTGTGTGTTCTGTTTTATTGAATTCCTTACCGCAAAAGCTTCATAAGGTAAATTTTAAGCTCCAAAATCGTAATAATTTTACATTTCAATAAAAATTTGTAAAATGAGATAAATTTAATGAATTTAACTCATATACTTAAGTAAAGATTTAAATTAATATTAAGTGATGTCGATTATTTATTAATAGCTCTTAAAATAAAAATATGAAGTAATGTTGATATGTATACGTAGGAATGTAGTATTGCAACAGAAGAGCATTTTACTTAAATCTCACACTTTTCTGACATTATTTGTATTGTTAAATAAATTTTTTGTTAAAAAAAACATTAAATTCATAATATTAAAAGTAAATAAATAGATAAAATTAAATTAACTGATTATTATGCGTAAATACAAGAGATATACATGTGTAAATACATGATGTATATAAATTCATTAATGTAAATTCATTCATTATGTGTAAGTACATGTGATGTTAAAATACATTAGATATATATGTGAAGCAATTTAAAAATCAGAATTTTATTTTATTGAATTATATTTTACAAAACTTAGTTATAAAATTAGTATAAAATGTATTTATAAAATTCAGAGCTGAAAACAGAATTTCAATAGATGACAAGCTTTTTATTCTGCATTACTTCTGTCTTTCTTTTCAGGAATATTTCTTTCTCATATAAAAAGCATTATCTACAACTGGATTTGAAAATAACAAATGTTTCGTGCTATTTCCAAATTGCTTAGCATTACAGATTGGATAACATAATACCTAAAATTACCCCCAAAAAGTTCATTGGTTCCTTCGAAACATTCCAATGTACTGGCGGTCAACTACGTTCTATTCTTGTTTGGTAAAGGTAAATAGGCAACAGACGCTTGAAAACATTTTCAATTAAATAATAACTCATTGCACTTTTTTCCTGTTATTATCATTACTTTTGTAATTCAGAAAAAAATCGCAACCTTAATGGGCAGCCGAGGCAATCCAAGTTCAAGCAAAATATCCACTGACATGACAGATTTTGACATCTTTTGATCCAAGAGCATCTTCCTTCCTTCCTTTCTTGCGACACCTTTGCCTTATATTCAACTTTTGACGATGACTGCACATAATTAGGCTAATGATTTCCTTTGATGTGAACGAGTTCTTTTAAAAGTTTCCAAGTTTCTTTCTTCTTTTTTTAATGAATAACTTTCTGAAGATGTGTATTTGCCATTTGTCTCCATACCAACTAGATTTTTTTCTCTCAGTCACTTGATGCTCTTATGTTTTTCCCTAACGTTTACAATGTTCAGATAGAGGTTAGTGTAATCAGAGCGTTCTTCTGTTTTGTCGCGGATGATAACTAGCTTATTTGTCATTTTCTCATTAGTAGGTCGAAAAAGTGCTGTCCCTTTCGGTTGTTGTTAAAAGTTAATTAAGAGAACTTCAATTTACTAACAAGATTTTGACACGCTAAGTGTGTTTCATTAATTTGAGAAATGAGACATCATTATGAGTTTTTTTCCCTTCCATTTTCCAAAAAAAGAGACATGTGCTGTATTAAAATCTGAATGAAAAAGTATGCAAGTTTGATGATTAATAGCTTCCTTAAGTATTTTACTTTATCGATGATGAGCTATGTAGATCAAATTGAAGTCATTAACATTTCTAATTGTAACATCTCAATCGTGTTTTCATAACATCTCAATCTAAAATGTTTTGAAGCAAGATTTAATTATAGGTCAGAGATATAATTGAATCAAAAAGTAACAACAATGTAGTATTGAAGTAAGGGTCATTTTTTACGTTTGTGGTTTGTATGAATTTTTATTGCCTAATATATTAAAATAGAAAATTTGTTTTTCTCAGCAAAAAAATATGAAAATTTAACTAATGCATATATTTGTCTTTGTAACTCTTGCCCTCATTTGAGACGGTAAAAACAAATTAAATAGCATGCTATTTACACAGATTCGTTCAGCTCTTTATAGGAAATTGACAGATTTTTTTCACCTACATATTTTTTTATGTACAATGTACTTGTAAAAATTTTTCTTTGCAGTGATTTTGGCAATACTTATTTGCAAAAAACTGACCGTGAACAATCCTGTAAAGTAACTCGTATTTCTAAATAGCTCTACTCCAGTTGCAATGTCTATGGCATCATACATGCCTCAGATTAAAAGAGGGTGCTAGCATTATATATAATATGTATAAATTTATAAGTTACAAAATTAATTTTTTTTACTTGCAATTTCTTTCTAAAGACTGTATATGCTGCATTGAAAAGCAGGATCTTTTGATATTTTGACAGCAATTCTTAGACTTAAGATATATTTAGAAGATAGAAGACTTACTTAGAAGATAGATAAATATACGCTATACACATAAATAAGGGCTATATTTTTGCTTAAAACTCTGTTTCAGACAGTTTTACGCAGTATTTATACAACACACACAATTTTTCTTTAAAAAATTTGAACTATAGCAATATTTTTATTTAAATTTGTAAATGCTAAATAGTTATGTAATGTGTCAGTAATTTCACTCTATAGTCATTGATATATTTTATTTTGAATCCCCCATTAGGAATAAAATAAACTGAACAAAATGTTGCCCTTATTGCATTTTGTTAAAATGAAATAAATCCATTTTTCTTAATTTTAAAATTGCTTGTTACAAATTATATAAATCAATTTTGAATTTAAATTTTAAATTAATAATCTTTATTTAATGATTATGGATATATTATTAAGTGATTTTGAAATCAATATTCTTAGTAAAATATACGACTTTTATAATTCCACCTTAACCTTTCAACTTGAAATCTACTTGAATGAAGAAAGAAACTTAACAAATCAAAATTTGCCTCAGACAAAATAAAAGAAAAGTTTGCCAAATTAAATTTAAAAAAAAACAGCAATGTTGAACTGAAATAGTTTAAAGCTGCTTTTTTCTTATATTTTGTATGTAAAACTATTTAAAGAAGCTTATATGAATATTCTGAATTTTCAGAATTATTTAATACATAATTAATAGATTTTTTTATAATTTAGGCTATCATTTATTATAATTAAACATTATTTCGAAGATAAAAAGAGATGAAAAACAGTTTAAAATTTGGAAAAAATTCTAAATACTTTCCAAATGCTTTTTCTCTTTTGTGTTTTAGTTGTAGTGGATTCATTTTTGTACTCTAATGTTTCGTAGACTCCATGGAAGAATTTTAAGAAATATATGATGATAAAGAAGGGGAAAAACTTCATTGTTAAATATTTGGTACAATATAATCAACATATTTATTTAGTTAAGAAGATATTTGCATTATGAAACCCAAATTCTCTATATTCTTTATAAATATTTAAAATTCATGTCAAATATACAAAAAAATATTAATCTTAAAATACAAGGGCTATATCTAATACAGAACAACAGATGTATTTCATTTCCTTCTACGGCTTTTTATATATAGCTTCAGAATCACATTAGGAAAGCAATATACAAAAATATAGGATTTTTTAATTAAATAATTTTGGAACAGAACTAAAGGTTTTAGTTGTGCAATACATAAAGACGAAATAACTGAAGCTAACTGATTATTTTTAAAGTTATGCCCATGGTTAATGGAAAATGTTCCCAAATTAAAAAAACAAGCTTTAATTGCAATATATTCTTGAAATTTTCAACTGAATTTTTTCAATAAAATGGTCTTTGTAGTATTGTATAGAACCTTGGATTAAAAAAAAAGAATTTTTTTTAATCTGTAGAATACGAATAATTTTTTTGAACTTCTCACTCACGAATAATGTGATTCAATATGATGATTGAACAAAATGCTCAGTGAAATAATTTGATACTAAGTCTTTTATTCCTTTTCTGATTACTTTGATGGACGTCTTTCATATTCAAGTTCCGTTTGTCAAAAGCATATCAAATAGGTAACAGCCTAACAATATCATTGAAAAGACTAATTGTAAACTGGTTCGAACAAACTGAACGGGGCTAACCTCAGCGTAGAAGAGTCACATCTGTTTTTAAAACGAAAAAAATATCATATTATTGAATTCATATACAATATGTGTCAAACTGAGAAATGCATAACGAATATCCTTGAATGGATGCACGTTCAATTTTAATCCTTCATTCTTAATAGATCAGTCTCATTGCTTTCTTTCATTGAGCTCTTTAGCAACAACAATTTAAACTGATGCGTTTGCTCAGATTTAAAAAAATGAGAAGGATATTAATCTTTAATAATATTAAAGGTAAAGTTTTTGAATTGGGATTGTATGGAGGCTGCTTCTTCACAATACTGTTAGTTTTAATAACAAAAAGTATATTTAGTGAACAAACACATTCCTTCTATATATTCTATTTTAAAATGTTTTTATAAGTTTCTTTTCCATGAATATTGTTCCGTGTAGTCTCAAAGTGAAATGCATTTTGGCTTTTGTTATAATAATATTTTAACTGAATATGTACATCGCAATTTTTTAAAAAAAATTTCCTTTAGTAATAATTGTGAAGCTATTTACTTAAAAAGATTTTTAAGTAAGGAATAATAATGACAACATGTAATAGTAAACAATTTTTTTTAGAAAAAAAAAAGATGCTTATATATAACATGTATATATAGAAAGAGATAGAGTTTGCTTTTGTACTTCTGTGGTTAACTCATGTCTGACCTATACTGTATAGTTGTATTACGTATCGCACACAAGGAGGGGTCCATGTATCCGGACATCCCCCAATAGCCCTTCAATTTTTTATCGATTGATGATAATCCTATGATTATAGTACGTAAAATTTAATTAAGTATTTGTAATTAACAATTTATTTTATTAATTAATCTAACTATTAATTCAATAATTAATTTTTTTACATTTTTTTGTTTCAAAATCGACAAATCAAAATAATACTTTTGGCGTCATATTGAGGTATGATACAAGAATGGTGGACCCCACCCCTTAACAATTTTTTGTAAGCGCCTCTGGTTGTACTTCTAATTTTGTTTTGCCGAAATCCAATTTCTCAGGGTGGTTCCGGAGCGTATAATACAAATACACTTCCATTTTAGAAATTCAAAGTCCTGTCCTTAAATAAAGAAGCAAGAGGTATATAAGAATGTTTTTTATAATAATTGAAAGCTTAAAGAGAGGATTTATATATCTAAAATTTAAAAACTTTATTGAATACTCAGCGAAGCCATTAGATAACAGCTCGCAGGTTTATAAAATACACACAAATAAAACTATTTTTAATATTTAAAAAAATATCAAAGAAAAAGCAAAAGGCTTTTCATGAATATAAATTAAAACTTGACCTTGGCATTTAAAGTTGAGACATATATCTCATGAAATTGATACTAAAATAAGGCTTGGTATTAACACGTCAATCATTCACACTTTAACAAAATTATATGGAAAATATTCTTTTTTAAATTAAGTTTGAATATTCTCTGTAAAAGTCATTGAAAAATTACTTTTTCAAACGCGCACGCGTCTACGAATATCTTGTGCCTTTTCTCAATACCTCCTAAAACACCATGAAAAAAATTTGGAAATATTACTTTAAAATTCAAAAAATTTAATTTTAAATAAAGACCAATTCATTGTGAGCCTTTCAAATAAACTCAGCATATTTTATGACCTCTTATAAACTAGCACGACTCTCCTTAATCTGAGGCGTTACCACATATCAAACCAATTTTTATCTTAAAATTCATTTTTCAGGACATTTCATACGGAATGCAGGTGTGAAAAGAAACATAAATTATAAACCCTGAAACTGAATGCAAATACAAATCTAGCGGAAAATTATGGGCGGCGAATGCTTTGTTTATACTCAGTTGACTGTGTCACTTTCAATTATATTAAAATCCCGTAATGACAACATCCTGACTTTTTTTTGTAGTTTGAACGCCTCTGAATACGGATGAGCAATTGCGGGTGACAAAATACATTGCGGAACATTTGCAAAGTAGATAGAAGAAACTCATGCTCGTTTAAAATTTGAATTGATGGTAATGGAATACCTTATAAAATTTATTGCATTCGCAAGAAAACTGAATATATATAGATCAAGTTTCTCTTGTGTGTGTGCTACACATAATTTTGCGCATTTTTATATGGTTGGTTGGGCTTGATCTGGACATGTTCTGTGGACATTGCATTAAGTATGTATAATTCAAACGACCATGTAATCAATTTGTTATGCCCGTGAATAACATAAAAGAGATAAGAGCTCTCAATAAAATTCTAGAAGTGTCGAAAGTTATAATAAAATTTATTTTATGCCGAAGTAAGTAGAATAGAAAGCGCATTACTTCATATATATTCTTAAAAGTTTTAGAATGGAGTTTATGTGGCATAACCTTTATTACTGAAACATGAATCTTGCATATGAGTGATAAAAAAAACATTAAAATTTTTTAAGGGGAAAGGCAAAAAAAAAAAACGATTTGATTATTATTTTTGAAATAATTAAAACGTGTTTTAAGTACGTTTGCATTTTTAGCTGGGAATAGTTGGATTTGAATTAAATGATCGAAATAAGAAACTTGATCTTTTTAAAATGTTATTAATAAAGCAACAATTATTTAACTATTTGCTCCTTTTTCCTTCTGAATGAAGGATAAAACAAGTATTAATTACTTCCCGTTCTTTAAGATATTTTAAAACCTTCATTTTATTTCTAAAATCCGCTATGAAATGAAATTACTTTCTTTTTTAATCTATATATTGAACACATTTTTTAACAAAAAAATTAAGTACTAAAAATTAAAATACTATATTGTTATAGATTTTCTCAAAGTTGTACACCAATAAAATCTTTTCAAATTGTGTTGGATAACTGATCGTTTATTTAAAATTGGTAATGTTTTTTTTTTCAGTCGGAGCCCTTAATTTTTAATATGCTTCGTTCTTTCTAGCGAAAGTTTCTTAAAAGTGAAAAAAAAATTGAAGAAATATATCAACTATTGAGAAAAAAATTCTAGTTTGGAAAGCTTGAAACTTTTCTGAAACTCAATTCTGCTTTTAATAATAAATATAGCACTTTCATGGGATATCTAATAAGAAACGCGTATGTGACAAGTAGTATATATTAAAACAAGAGGCAAAAGTTTAAACGCTTTAACTTGACAATTATTTTGCAAAATATTGTTCAAAATTTCCAGTTTCTTATAGCTGAATTTAAACTTTATTATCAATATAAATTATTATTATGAATATTACTAATGACTATGTTATGTTTGCGCTCTTTCTAATTCATTATTAAATATTATAATCATTTTGAATGTAGATATTGTCAAGAAGCACGAGTTTTCGGATTGTTAAGTTAAGGAGCTGAGATGGTCAATATATCATTCTTTTTACTGTAGCAGAGAAAGTTTTATTTAAATAAAATAATTATCAAGTTAATCTGAGAATATAAATTCAGTAGTTTAGTCCTGTAAATATATTTATTATCTCTAAAATAAGTATAAAATTTATCCTGTTTTTCGTTTTTTATTTGTGTGTCTTTACAATAAGTAAAAGGAATTTAAGATTAGCATGTTAGTTTATTTGTAGTTTGTATTGATACTTACAGTAACAAAAAAATGTCTTAATTTTGTAAGAAAATAAAATCTTTAAAAAATGATTTGTAAATTGATATTATTTATTCAAACTTTTTATTATAACCAGTAAAATTTAGAACACGCATTATTCAAAATATTTCCTCGTTGTTTTGCTTTAAAAATAGAAATAACATGACACATCGTGCACAAGTCTCCTTTTTCAACAATTTTTGAGGCTTCATTTTCTAATAAATTTTTAAATATTATTATAGATCGCATATAAGCGCAAGTTTTTAAAATAAAAATACAAAAATAATTTGGGGCTTAAAATATTCGTAATATATCTTTTGGATTATCATGAACAATAAATGGGATTTTTGTCTTAAGTATTAAAAATATCCCCAAATCAAAGGGGAAAAATAATAATTGATGTTTGAAATCTTTTTAGTTGCATGAAATTTAAATATGATATCAATTTCAGTCATATTTAAGCTTTCATGCGGCTCTCATTTAAATTATTTCCATTTGTGAATTAAAAATATTACGCATTTTTAATGAATATTATTTTTTGTAAAAGAATATTTTAAATTTATTTTGATGCTTTTAAACCTTTAGTTAGAAATAGTAAATTGCCCGTTGAAGTACTAATAATAATGCACTAGCACTGTACTAAAAGAAGAAAAAAGTGAATTTTTTACAGCCTGATTCACGTCTAAGACTCCTTCAAATAACTAGACAACTGGGCCTCAGGTCTTGGCGGTTTTATAATCCCACCCATTTAGGGTATGACTGGTTAATATTTTGAAGTAAACAAAAAATTCTCTTCGCACAATTCTTACTTTCATGCTTTTCTTCCCTTGTTTAACTTCCGGCATGCTTCAATTCCAGTTCGACACAATACATAAAGAAGTGTGAAACAAATTTTGCAAATTACAACACAAGAAAAACAAGGAAGCAAGCTAAGATCTTCTGCCTGTGAAAGTGCAAGAAGCTACCGAAGCTAAGTGGGTATTAACTTGTCTTTTTTTTTTTTCATCTCCTCAATTTTCCACTCGATTTTAAAAGCCTCCGCCCCAAAATAACATCTCCCTACTACTCCGAAATTTAATAAAGAAGACTGATTTTACAGTTTATAGGGATGGGTCAAGCGTTTTGACTGGATTTGTGGCCTAGTTAATCCCTTACGTTATCCTATCTAGGTCGTCACACTTCCAACGGCAACTCACCTTCTGGCCGCTAGAGGCTTTCCTCTATGGTTAGAGGTCGTTAGGGTCAATCTTTGGAGTCATATGCCACTGATCTAGTTCAAAGCGAAAAGAAGAGATGGTGGAGTCAGCTCTTCTTTTGTTTCTTCTTGTTTTTGTAGCTGTAACTCACTAGCCGATTCAATAATCAGGGGAGAAAAGAGAAATTTCGACATGTTATTATTATTAAGTTCTTTGTTTTGTTAAACGATTATTTAATGCTCTGTTTTTGGTAGCTCTCGAGGGTTTCTTCCCCCCCCCCCTACTACATCGTTTATATCAGGCAGAAATGTATATGATGTATTTTCTTAGGGTTTTATTCTAGATCATTATGTGATTAAAGATAGAAATTCGTTTCTCTAAAGATAATCGATTTTATGACCTTAAGCAAGTTAAATACTTTTAGTATTGTTTTTTTTCGTTTTCAATATTGCAAAACTTGATATTTTCTTTTAGTAATCCGTAGGTTAGAGTAAGTTATATTAAGCACTGGCTCTTTCATTTTTCAGTCAACAATCTCCTTATGGTCAGTTTAACTGATAGTTACATTTAATAAAAAATTACTGAATATAAACAAAACCCTTAATAATATTTATGTTTTAACAATAAATCCTTTAAATATTTGACAATTTCAAAGGGAATTTGAATGAAAAAATGCCTTTCCAATAAATTCATTATGATTTTAGGACTTCTTTTCAAAGTCAGAAAGACCTCGATTGGAATTCAGGGCCAGTTCAAATGTTTCAATAATGCTAATTCTATCGTATGTGGTGTAATTATTGCCTTCTTGGTATTCTGTACTTGACTGTGGGTGTTGTCACTACCTTTGTAACATTGTGCATGCTTATGTAATGCATTGTTGCTTTTGTGGAACTAAAAAGGAAGTATTCATGACTGTATTATGATTCCGTTTCAAGAATGAAATATGAAGAGAAAAGCAAGGTTTATAGAGTTAACGATTATAAGAAAAGAAAAAAAAAGCATAAAGTTAATGAAAAGTATTCATTGTATATTCTGAAAAAAAAATATTGATTACAGAATCAAACTAAAACATGAATTTGTAATAAAAATGTTTTTTATATGCATTCTAACACTCAATAGTTCGTTATTTACGAAAGGGACGCGTAATAAATAATTGATGATTTTGAAGTATTTTACATGAATAAAAAGTTGTATTTCTTCGCGAACTTTTAATAATAACATAGTCAGTTTAATAATAGCATTGTTTCATCCTGAGCAGTAGAAAAACTAACGAAAAACTCAGATCATTAATACTAAATTAAGAATCGTACATACAATGCAGAGTACACTACTTTTGTGTGTGTGACGTTAGTTTATTAACAAACACAATTTTTAAAACAGAGATCTTTCGTATTTCTTTATATCGTATACTTAACAACAAGGTCAAAACTTCTACCGAATATACTTCTTTGCAGTTAAAAATGTTCTAACTAAAGAGTTTCTTGGTGATGTTCTAACGTTTATGAATTTTTCCAATATTTATTTTTTAAAAATAATACGTTTTTTGATAACTTTTATTTTTCAATATTAGATTTATAATCCTCTATTGAATATTTCAACTAGTTTATTTACATAGCTGCACGGACTGCATTTCGCTAAAATATTTATCATGAGAAAAGCATAAGTTTTAATATAACTTAAAGGTGAACTAATTAAATTAAATTTATTAGATAACTCACAAACTCTTTAAAGATAGTTAAACAAACTGTATGAATTTTAGTTAAGTATTCTAATTCAGTAGATTTTCCGTTAACTTCAAGAAATAAATACCTCCTTTAAAATAATTTAAATTGTGCTAAATATAGTTTGAAAAAAGTAGGGAAAGCATTGCTTTAAGTTTGGAATATTATAATATTCTTATTTACAAACATAAGATACATTCTTCTTAATTTGTAATGCTTATGAGATTTTTTTTTATGCATTTCCTTCTTCTTTTCGCTTAATTTTATTGTGCTTAAACTACCGAATCGTAATCAAAAAATTTTACTGTTAGCTTCCACATTATCAAAAGAGAATGGCTGTGCAATTCCTATACACATTTAATGCAACATTGCAATTACATTTTTTTACAAGGGCCAACGTTTTAAAAATATTGTACCACTTTCAGCTGTGTTCTAATTCTTAAGTATTTCGATAGAAATATATTTATTTTACAGAGTTTAGGCTACAGTGAAACTGTTATTTTAAACAAATAAAACACATTTAACTTTTTTATGTGTGGGATCTGACCTTATTTAAACAACACAGATTCTTGTTCAGGAATTGTAACAATGATTGTCAGATATGTTTTTGGAAGTTTTAAAATAATTTATAAAGAAATGGCTTTATTTGCATTCAAAACTGCTTCTTAAATTTTAGCAATATTTATTTTAAACTGAACTTCTTTATTTCTAGTAATTGTTTTTCCTTATTGTATATGGATAAGTGTGTTCTACAAGTTGGGTAGATCATGGGTGTTTGGAGAAAAAAAATTGTAACGAAGCGGAATCTACCTATGTGGAAAAGATATTCTGTAGTTTTGAGATTAGGAGAAAAATAAGTTTTAAAAAATTTTTAAAGTTTAATATTGCCACGCAAAGGGGTTGGATTTTCGAAAAAAGGGGGGAAAATTGTTTTTGTTACATGATTTTAGACTCAAAATAAAATTAGGTTTCTATAATATAAATAACCAAACATGATAGTTATTTATAAATGAGTATTTAGTAGTATATAGCAATGGTCCCCCCCCCGGGCCGTGGACCGGTCCCGGTCCTTATAGCAAATCGTACCTGTTCGTATAAAGAACATAAAATTGCGTTTTCATTTTATTTACTAAGGCGTATTTCTCTAGAGTTTGCGGGACTTCCTTTGGAAATCACGTTATATTCCATGTTAAATCCCTTTATATTAATTTTTTGATGTAAATGTGACGGATTTATACGCGTCATTTTTTCCTATTAATCCTCTTGGGGAAACTTTGGGGCTGGCATTCTCGTTAATTCACAGCCTTTCAAGAAGAAACCATGATATTTAAATTAGTTTGACTATATAAAGTCTAGGTTTTGTAGATGTAATATAGAAGGACCCAGGGAGCTGTTGCGGTGTTACGTAAATGGGAATATTGGAATATTTCATTCACAAATATAGTGCGAGTTAAGGAAGTAATTGCTAAGAGATTAAATTATTAGATTGAGGGGATCTAAGATAGATGAAATTAGAATTAGTTATTGGTTCATTAGCATTTGTTCTCCTTGCCTAGTTCACGTAGTCGGGTTTACTTAGAGTTAGTCATTGAGATTAGATAACTCGCTTGTTATATCACTCCTAAGGTTTCCTTTTGTAGTTTCACTTGTGATTGTTCAAGTGTATTTGAAGATAAATAAATAAATTGTTATTATGGAAGGTGCTGGTGATGCTTTGTTTTCCCCCACACCTTTAGCCAGGCAAGACGGAGAGAGAGGGGTGCCGAATAGGCCGACACCCCCACAATGTATTTTTTTAAAGCATCTTTAAATACAATTAAATTAAATTTATTAAAACAAAGTAATCTAAAATTTAAACAATCAACGTCCCTCCTCAGTGGACCGTGGTAGTATTATCAAACGTAGACCGGTCCACGGTAACAAAAAGGTTGGGGAGCACTAGTATATAGTACAATATGCATTGCAAAATTTCATAACCCAAGCTCTCTCTCTCAACGCACCGACGAATAAGTGTCCGATCCAATTTTTTTTCCCGTCTTCGGCTTTATCGAGCATTGTAATTTTTTTTTTACAATAGGTCCTTTTTAAACTTTAATACTGCAAAAGATATTGAATAAACAGAGTTTTTTTTTCACTTGTGACTATTTAGTAAGTGTCCTCTTGTAACAGCAAATGTTAAAAGTACTGAAATATTTTTGATTTTTTTTTCATAAAAATTACTTTGTCATTTACTATAAAAAGCTTAAAAATATCATTCCTTTTGTGGCAGTACTCAACGTAAAAATTAATTTTTATATTATTTTCCTCTTTATCTGTATATCAGAGAACATCTTTTCCGTATATGTAGATTCTGAAAATAAATTTTGATTCACCCTATTATGTATTTTTATCATAATTATTTGACCAAGCGTATAAAAATCAAAACTAATTTTTATACAATTGAATACACAAAATATCTTGAATTCTTTTTTTAACTTTCATGTTATTTTATTTATTTATTTGCAAAAATTGCACTTGAATTATTTAAAATAAATAATATTGATTCTTGAAATCCTTATTAAACTTCGGCATGTATGAAAATATTTCTTTTTTGTATTATTTTTCATCATTTTAATGATCATTTTGTATTTTAACTAACGATAGCAGGTAGAAATATGCCATTGTGTCTATAATTATGAATAACTCAACGATTAAAGCTGAATACGCTATGAAAAAATAATTTTTTAATACATTCCTTTCACATCTCTTGTCATGAAATTCCTAAATTTTCTTTTTATAAGTTATTGTTGTAGCCTAAAGAAAAGTTGTGTGGTCAAAAATCATTTCAATTGCGTATTGAAATTTAGTCGCTTTAGCTTCTCTGTTTTCACGTATCAACTTTAACTACAAAACCAAAATTTCTCAACTCTTTTCTCACTTAAAAAGAAAAAATCTGTTATTACGTCGATAAAAAGAAATACGATTCTCTGTTATTAAAACGTTAAATTTATTACGGTACATAACTTGAAAATGAATATGATTCTAAAGCTTAAGATTTACTATCATTCCACAATCTCTGGTACGTGAATTATCAATTTAATGTATTTGTCCCCACTGAAATGCATTAATAAGTTAATTTGCAGATAAGCTAGGTAATCAGTACACTAACTATTAAAGTGCGAAAAATTATTTCCTTTCTCAAATGACCTAGGTAATCTGCGAATTACTTAGATAATCTGCACCTTACCTGTTAGACACTCATTAATCTGCACATTACCAACTAAGCACTCGTTAAAGTGAAAATAAAACTTTTGGTGGAACAACAACGACATTTCTACACTCTTAAATTAAATAGCATTACTTATTTTTTGATATCTGAAGAATCAAGTTAATACAATCGAGTTCATAGAATCAATCATCCATCAATTGAAAAACTACAATTCAAAGAATCAAATGGTTTAAAATATTATTGCAATTTCGAGGAAATTGACTTAATATTTATCTATTTTTCGATACTTAAAGAACCATATGATATGGAAATATATGCTATTTCGGTATGTGCAAGCAACTATGCTTTGTAAATATTGGAACTTTAAACATTTAATTTGTTTCTTGAAGATACTGGTCGTCGTAATTAAATTTATTATAAATTGATTCAAGGAGTATTTTATCGAATGCATTTGCTATCTCTGCCCCTCTGTTTCTAAACGTTTGGGATAAATTATTCTGGGATAAGTCACCATTCAATCAGAATTTCTTACAAAAAGGAAATGAAACAAACAAACTTTTGAGCTTTAACGATATGGGAACCGCTAATGTGAAGATTACCTAGTTAAAATGCGAAAAACTCTTGATCCCACATTTTAATGGAACAAATCAGTTAATCTGCAGATAAGCTAGGTAATTTACACTGTAGCGTCGTCTTATTAAACGAACACTTCATGACAATACTTGTCACGTTTGATGCACGGTAGTGAGCAGAATGCGCAAATGAGACATTGTGTCCTTTCAAAAGAGACCGTGCATTCTTCACTCATGCATAGGGGCTAAAAAGATATTGAGCTGATTCTGGAAACAGCTTTGATGTGACCACACTTATTCTTTCTCCAACACCCAGATGGTTTTAGTCGCAACGATTTATAGTAGGGACTCTCCTGTTGAAAAGTTTCTATCATTTCGTTCCTTCGCACACGTGGACCGTGAATTACTTGAATGAAATGGATGTCTGCCTGCTGGGAAAAAGACATACCCAAGAAGATATTCTCAGTGTCAAAGTGACTGGTCGATTGATAGACACTCCATATAGTATACGAGGTACTGTGACGTAGATGATCTCAGTCGCTACGGCCTATTGTCTCAACAACCAATGGAGTTGGGACCAAGACAAGGATGTCGGGTTCAGACTCCCTACTCTCGCCAATCAGAGATTATTGGGCCGCGAAAGAGATTTGAAAGGTGACGAGGATCTTCTTCGTCTTTTTTAATTCTTATGCGAGCACACGCGAAATAGTTTGCAGGGTCAGCCACACCGGAAGAATCAAAAGGAAGGAACTGCGATCACCTCTTGAAGACGGAGTAATGGTGTCTGGGGAGCAACCGCTCCAGAGATTGATCAGGGGCGATACCAGCGAAACGGGTTGCAGAGACAGCTGCACCTGGGAGACAATCACCTGAATTTCAACAGGAATAAAACTGAGCTTGAATTTTTCTCCAGCGAAAGGCTGTAAAGAGTAAAATTCAATAATGCATTTAATTTTTTTATTAATTAATAAATAAAATACCTTTCGGCCAAAATTCGCGTGATCCCCCTCGCTACAAATAAATGAAGTAGTTTTGAGGGAACACTACGTCACAGCACACATTAACGGCTTTTGAACTTTAACGGTACCATATTGGTTAATCTATATTTGATTTGGTCGCTAATGCATATGACACAAATACACAAAACATTAATAAAAAAGGAAGCATTATGAGATATCTTAAAAATAGGATATTTTTACGAATATTATATGACTAATAATAAAAGAAAAACAAATATTTTTTTTAAAAGAAATAACAAGTAATATAAAAAAAAATTAAGTTAATTCCTTCTTAAGTCAACAAAGAAAAATCTTATTCTAGTTACTTTTTATTAAATAGTTACATTTAATATAAATATGTATATACATATGAGAGAATCACAATATTAAATGACAAAATAGAAAGCGATTTTCTTCACAATTTTCCATTTTCTTTTCTGTATATGTCGTTGGACTATTTTTTTGTTTGTTACTATTTATTTATTAACCTTAATTATTCAAATAAAATAGTATAGTAAAAAAGAAACCACACTCTCAGAAATCAGGACATCTCAGGTGGAATTCGAACTCATGACCTTTGGATTAGAAGACCAACACGCCTTCCATTGCGCTACCAGGACACAACGAACGATTATCCTTTCTATATATGCTATTGGACTATTATTTTTGTTTGTGACTATTTATTCATTTTTTAATTTAATTAACGAATTATTATTTGAAAAAACTGTATTAACATAAAGTGTCATTTACTACAAGTTTAAAAAAATGTATTTGAATTTGAATGGTTGAATAGAAAATATTATATATATGGATAGAGTGAACGAAGAGTAGAAACTGAAAAAGGCTTAACTCTCTAAGAAACTGCATTTCATAAAAAGAACGAACTCGTGTCTTTATGTTGAAAATATATCCAAACATAGTTAAAAGTATTTAAAACGTTTATGAAGTCATCGTTTGTGTATGTGCTTTGGGTAAAAGAAAAAAAAATCTATTGTGTAAGAAGGTCACTGTAGCAAAACTGTTTTGTCAAATCAGTAAAAAGCATCAATTAAATCAGTTGGAAGCCGCAGATAATAATTACATTTACATAAAAAAAACTCGGTTTGTTAACACACATTCACAATATTGTTTCTCTCATTAATGTGAATACTTTCACTCTAATCGTAATTTATTAAGCCTTAATTTCAGTTGCGCAATTCGGTGGAATGTTCGAAGAAATCACGAAAAGTTGCTGCAACGCTTAAGAAACAAGCTCTGAGTTTATCGCTTATCTATTTGAATCGAAAAGAAAAAAGTAAGAGTGCAATACAAAATCGCAATAAATGTCTGAATAAAAAATCTACACAATAAGTAATAACTCAGACTGAGTAAACATCAACGCAACGGAAAATTTCTCTTGCTCTAATTCCATCTCTTGTCACAAGAATTGAATCATGTTCGGTTATTCTTCAGGCAAATCTTGTGTCATTCTTGAAGAAACGAAAGTACCTCAGAGTGAACCTTAAAGAAGAACAATGAGTTGTTCTTTTTATTTGTGATACATTTTTTCCCCTTTCTTTAACTTTCCTTTCAAGTAAAGATGGTGTTGTTTTATAAGAAAAGGTACGTTAGAATATGAACTCAGTAGACTCAGGATTTGACCTTTGTTTCGCTTTCAAAGAGAAATAAAATAGGAAAAAAATCAAATTTTAATAGTGGGATTTCTTTCTTTCTGTTCCTACAGTTGGCATGGAATGAAAGCTAAAGGCTATTTTGTTTAACCCGCACGATTTTGTAACAGTTTTTCTTCATCGCCGTTTAATATTCAAGTTGTTTGTAGTAAATGTAGGGTTGCAGCTTTAATTAACTACGGGGGAGTGTATAAAAATTCGAAATAATTTAAGCTTAAATCAAATTGAGGAGAAAAACATTAGCATTTGCTTTAATTTTATTTCACAAATTGAGGAATGGTTTAATGATAATCCTATAAGTAAACTAAAGATCAAAATGAATTTATTAAAATTAATTTATATGTTTTTATTTTTATTTTGATTTGAGCATGATTGTGGGTTTTTTTCATGTCATAAGCGAATTTTTTTCATTTAAAAGAATAAATCTATTATACAAGTAGAGGATTAATTAAAATAAAGTACTTGAAGTTAGTGAATAAGAGTTATGTGAAAGTTATATTTAAGCAGATCATTTATTTTTATTGATATTTACAGTTATTAAATTCTTTAACAGTTATAAATACTGTGGACTTAGATAAAGGGAAGAGGCATAACATGTAAAAGGAGGAGACATTAAGTGTAAAAGGAGGAGATATAAAGCATAAAATGAGACAAAATTACATAAAGGTGACGTAGAATGTCCCCCCAAAAATAAAATTTGTTTAATATTCTTCATAAGTTAACAATCATTCAAACATAAATGTAAATTTAATGTATAAAAAAAAAAAAACATAACTTAAATTTAAAAATAAGCATAGTTTTAAGAAATAAAATAAATATAATCAACCTTGCATATATATTAACAAAACTAAATAGTTTTAATTTCTTAAAACTACCTTTGAGAAAAATTGAAAAAATGAATTCTAATAACTAGATGATTGTAATGCAGCTGTTCTTAATATTTCTCTTTTCAAAGTGGCTATTTCTGGTTTGGGCAATTTTCTTTTGGATATTCTTTGCAAAGCTTTTTCCTCATTGTATTATACGTAGCGAATTTCTTATTATTTCTTTACAGTGATGTTCTTTTTACAAAAAGTGTCAAAATACTACAGTAAAGCATTATATAAGTCATGAATTCTGAGATTATTCACACGGTATAATAAAAGGAATTTAAATCCGGTTAGTAAAGTAATCATTCTTTTTGCTGACGAAATGTGGCATATTTGTCCATCTTTTTTGCCATTAACGCTGTTCAGATAGTTATAGATGCCGGTTTTTGTGATCTGGTTACTTCTGTAGGAATTCGTTGGCAAAGCATTAGTCCATATTTTGTCATTTTATTTATTTGCATAATGCTTGCACTGCGAACACTTTTCCGTCAGAAATCACGATTTTATCCCAATTCTGCGTGGGGGCGGTTTTTAGTAATCCTTTTGCTCATTTGAAACCATGTTTTCATGGCATCTTGATAATAAGGATGGTTTGAAAGTTGATGGTACTACACATTTTTAACTGGTTTTCGTATAGTTTCTTTGTTGACAACTTATTTTGCTGTTTGGCATAATGACTGCTTAGGAAACATTACGCAAAATTTAATGATTCTTTCAGTCATTTTTTAAGTTTGTAACATATATTCTGTGTGTTTCTTTAGCCTCCGATCTATCATCTGTAGGATGTCTCTCACCAACAGTATTTAACTCATCATATCGTGGAGAGACTATTAGCAAAAGAAAAAAACTAATTAAACTCTAATCATTTTGCTGTGTTACTTAGACGTTTTTGCTTATTTTTGTGCTGCTAACAATAATATGTTGTGTGTTAATTTTAATAATAATTATTACTAATGTACATAAAATCCTAATTTTTTATACATAGATTAGGATAATGGAGTAAAAAATAAATAATATCCGAAATTGTTGAGCATAATTTAAAAAGTTGTAATTAAAATGCAAATGCTCTACGGATTTTTTATCATCGTAAAATATTATTGATGCCTTTGTTATACGAATTATTTTTAGTACGTTCTTTTCTGTACATCTTCATTGTGAGTAACCTACTTATAATTTTTTTATGGGATGACATTTCGCATATTGAAATAAATAAATAATTTAAAGAACATAAAAAGTAAAAATTTTCATAGAATTTATATATTTTTGAAAATGTGCGGAATAAATTTCATATTTCGGATTTTTGCGTTTATGTGAAGCATTATTTTCGCTGCGATTTTTTTTTTTTTACAGAAAAATTTAAGATTACTAGATTAAAGTCAAAGAATTCTTAATCGGGAGAATTTATTACAACAAGCTATTATTTTGAGAGCTCTTTTTTTTCCTTTTGATTCTCGAACTATGTAATAATATTTTGCATCATAAGACTGATTTGATACTCAGTAATTTTGGTTTAACCCCTAAAGCCCCATATAAACGAGTACTTGCGACTTCATATCTGAATTGCATGAAATACTGTATTAATATTTTGTTAAAAAAGTAGTATGAATTGGTATTTATTAGAAATTTAATTACTTTTTCTTTTATTCTATTGAAATATTAGAAGCAAAGAGTTCTTGGCATTGTTAATTTAACCCTTAAGTGGTCGATTTCTTTTACCCAAAGTGTTCCAAAAAATGCACATTTTGTCATTGGTTATAACTAAGCATAATACTTAACAGAATGCGAAAATGGAAGAATTTTATTTTGCTTTTCAATTTAAAGTTTTTACACTATTTTTTATTTTATAATCTGCATGCATAGAAGAATGTTTTATAAAAGAATTTCTCTGATACTTACAAAAAAATTTCATGCTCATACCTATTTTACAAACGGGTTTTTTCGTGTGTGAGCATATATATATGCACACACAATTTGAAGCATGGTGTAATTTAATTTTTCATGGTGTAATTTTTTTTTTTTTTACATTTCAATTAGGACAGAGGTAATATCGGCTATTTTGAATTATCTTTCCATTTCCATTTCTTCTCAATCAACACATTGCCTTGCCAATCCTTGTTCCTTAACGAATACTTTCAGTTTAAATTACGCCTTCAATGAAAAATTCCCACCTTCAATACAAAGATAATTCCAAATGAGAAGTATTTTCAGATTACCAAGGATAAGCTACATCTCTTAAAAACACTAGCAATAATAATATGACTATAAGTATTAAAAATTTGTGCAAATCAATGATAGAGAAAGAATAAAATATCATTACCCGTACAGTGCACGGGCAAACAGGTTGTATTCAGCTATCGGTACCCCATATGGTGTACGGGCAAACCAGTTAAGGGGTTACAATATTCCAAGATAACACTTAATTTCACAAAAGTAAATTCAGTTAGTTTTAAAATATCTGTAATGTTCTTGTAAATTGTAAATTTACTATTGTTATAAATTTTTCTTTAACAATTTCTTATAATAAATTAAAATAGCTTTATCTTTAAATTTTTCAATCGAAATACTAGTTTTCATGATAATGGTTAATTAATTCTTCTACAAGTATAAAATGTATTTAACTTTAGTTAAATTAAAATATATTTGTAAAAACAGCTTTAATTCAATTGTCCTCTATTCCATTATTTCCCGTAAATAAGTTTACTTTCTGTAAAAAAAAAACTCTATCAATATAATATTACAATTTTTCTTAAAAAATTATTAAAAGTTTTCATGGAAACATAACGATGTAAAATGGCTTAAATTTTTCTTAAAAAAATCCAATCCAAAATATTTAATTCTAAGATGTTATTTAAGTGAACCATGTTCAATTTTTTGATTAAATTTACCGAGGAAATTTTTACACCAATTTGATTGACTAGGAGAAAAATAAATAAAAACACATAGTTACTCATACATTTAAATGCAGTTTATTTATCTTTATTATAAAATTTACGTGAATGTGTTTACAAGCTATGATGAAAGGTCTAATTTTGATACTTTTTGCCGCACTACGAAAAGGCACCTTTGGAATTATATGCAATAGTGAGTTTCTGAAATTGATCGAGAAATATATAAAATCCCTCTTGCGTTAAATGAAAAAGGAAGAAAAATTGTGCTATAAATAGAAATGTTTCATAGCGATATATCTTATATCGATATATATGTTATCATTACTAATGAATCTAATGACTGATTTAAAAAAAAGGAAAAATGTAGTATATATTTCTTCTGTGCATATCAATGTAACCTATCAAACTGTGTTGATAGGTACATATTTATTCTAGCACATTCTTCATTCGGTTATGCTGTAGCAAAATGCAAGCTATAAAAAATGACACTGATGTGAAAAGGTGTAGCAAGAAACTTTTTTTTACTGACAGTAGCAAAATTGATTAAATGGTTGGCCTTGTTTTTTTTTTTTTTCAAGTCTAAAGAATAAATACGCCACGGTTCATTTTTGATAATTTTCTACTAAAAATACGTAAGTTAAATTTTAGATGGTATTGTTTTAAGAGTAAACTTAATCTCATTTGAGCGCCTTGTAAGGTGGTTCTTTCGTAGAAATTGAAATAAAGTTAAACCTGTTTTTTTAAACTAATTTTAAAAGAATATATAAACTCGTATTTCCATAGTAATTTTTAGAAGTAAGTTAAGTGTTTATCTTCTTTAAGTCAAGACATATTACATTTACCTTCCGAATTAAAAATTATGGAAATTAAAAATGCATTTGATAATTTGAAATCTAAGCTTGTTAAAATTAAGCACTTCAAAATATGCTGCTTTCATTGTCAATTAGTACTATTATATATATATACAACCTTTGGTTTTGATTATTTATATTTTCAGATTACTTACTGTCTGAATAAAAAATATTTTTCTCGAATTCTTATTTAAATAATTTCCTATGAAACATAGTTAAAATCGTAAAATTGAAGCAAAATCTGTTCTTTGACTTTTAACACTTATAATTAAAAATGGTCTGCTCATTTTAATGCGCTATTTATATTTATCGTACTTAAATTTTTAACTTCACGCATTTCTTTCAGAAAGAAAATTTTCGTTTTTCATATTAAGTCTTACTCAGTATTTTAATTTTGCCCATTTTCATAATCCTTTGGTTTGCATTGTCTCTTTAGATATCTTTTAAACCAGATGTATTAAATATTCTTCCGTTTAATGAGGCATGCATAGTTTTTATTTCCCTTTCAAATTTTATTCTTAATAATTTTGAAAAAAAATTATTCTATATACTCTTTTTTTCTTTCCAAAAATTAGGAAAAATTTTTCTGCGTAAATATAAAATTATTTTCATAGCTTTTTATTCTATAAAAACTGACGGTTTTCTTAAGAGATTTAGAAAGTCTTAACTTCCAGAAAAAAGTCAATTTTCTTTAAAAAAACTATCAGGTGTTTGCATTTTTAAAAATTTTTAAACAGCTGTTGTTAAATCATTTAAAAATTAGAATATTAAAAATTGCCATAAAAATTGGTATTTAAGTGTTAAGCTCTATGTAATGTAAACGTATTGATAAAAAATAAAATTTTAAATAATAAAATCTATATATTTATACATGTTGGAAAAATAATGTATGAAAATTTTATTCTATTACCTTGCTCTTTTACTTAAAAAGAAAACAAAATTTTAAGTTAAATTCTTAGGTTCAATAAAAAAAATCAAGTTCGCGTCTCTATTCTTTTGAAAAACTTCATATACATAATTAAAGCCTAACTTTAAATATTTAATAATTTAAGAAATTTTGATTTCTTTTTAGAAAGTTTAAAATTCAATTGAATAAAGAAATATAAATCTTCCTAAAACAACATGTTCCATGGTAAGAAAATAAAAAAGTAAGATTCTAAAGTTATCCTTTTTTACAAACTCACAATGGAACACACTACAACGATTAAACTGATCTTCTTATTCTCTATTGCTAATTAAACGACTTGTTTCTTAGGGAAAGAACCTACAAAAACATTTGAACAACAGCAAAACCAATAACTTAACTGAGAACTTTCGCCATAAAACTTCAGATTTGGGGAAACCAAAGAGTGGAAGTATTGGTGCACACATTTCGGTATTCATGGAAATCTGCTCAGTGACATTTCTTGTCCTGTCAAGAATAAGTAATAGCAAATGAAATAGTAACCAATCTCAGATTAAGGTCCTAGGTTAGTGTTGTACTTAAGAACGAGTTTGTTGAATGTGTTTCTTGTGTTTTTCTTAGGATTATTCAGAAGTGTTTGAGTTCTTTTTAATGCATTCCAAACACCTTCCTTAACAAATGCAAATAAAGGTCGAGTTTAAGGCTGAAACGCAAACCAAAGATCGTAACTAACATTAAGACGACAGCCATTCTGACGTGATATTTTGTGGAGAATCAAGTAATAGTTTTTTACTTCGCAAATGATGTTAAAACAGTTTCAAGCTGAGTCAGCAGTTTCCACATGGATTTACATTTTTCAGCAATTTACAAAGAATGTGAAACCGACTTCCGCTTTGCTTTTAGGATGCGCAAATTTGCTAAGAATTATTAAAATAGGACGCTGTAAGTGTGCTGCTTTTTTGTAGCTTTTATGTTAAAATCTCTTTGAATTTTGAATATAAAAAAGATTTATCAAACAAGTGAAAATAGAAGTGCCAAGCGCATTTAATTTTTATTTGCCATGGAGTATGTAAACTAAAAATTTAGGTTGAAAATTAAATGTATTTTTAACATGCAACCTAATAATAAATCAGAAGTAAAGGTGCAATATTTGATCATATTTCACTTTCGTTTCTCTTTCCATTTGTAACGATGTTTGCTTGAAATAAATATGTCGTGCAATTTCGTCTCGCCTCTATTGAAAGCATTTCGCAATTAAAAAATCTTCAGTATATGAAAGCTCGAGTTATTCACGTTTCCCAAACAATTGCATTAACAGCTTAAAGAAAAGTATCAACCTCTTAACGTTTTTCTCTGGAACGAAACACAATTTAAAAAAATTAAGATGCTCCGTAATCAGCTTAAAGGAGGTCCGGTCCTTGTTACAGTTTACTTTTAAAAGAGTGTTTAAGAAAATTACTTTTTTATAAACGAGGATATGCTGGTATGAATAGTAACAAAATAAACTTTAAAATATAATTAAATATATTTCTTGCATTTAAAAAAATGTATTGCTTCTTATTCTATAAGTTCTGAAAACTTTTAGCTTAAAATTTAAATAATAAATGTTAGAAATTTAATTATTACGAACCAAACTTACTACTGAATTTCTAATATTGGTCAGAAAGGAAAGTGGGGAAAGGTGACAAATGTACGTAAAATCCCCCTAAATATTTATTATATACACGGTTTTAATTATTACTAAAAATGATCGAGATAGAAACTTAATTTTATTTGTAATTCCTGAGATTTTTTTACATTGTGTAACCATCCACAATTAAACATTTCTCCCAGCGTTGTCTTAACATTCAAAGGTCGCATTGTAGAACTCTCAAAATTGCGCAGAAAACCATTGCTTCACCACCTGAAGGATGACATTTGTGTTGTCAAATCTCCTACCCTGCAATGTTCCTCTGGGAATAAGAAGAGCCATTTCGTGAAAGATCTTGAGAGTAGAGCGAATGAGGCTGAATTTTAAGGCCACATCGTTATGATTCCAGAGCCGGACCTCGTGATTTAATCACGCTTTGTCGGCAAGATGTCCTTTGGTGATAGTACAGTGCTGTTTCTTGCTCAGAGTATCATGTAGTTTGTTCAAAAGTGTTCAGTAATAAGCACTGGGGATAAACTGACCCTTCTGTATGTAATCTTTTGAGATGACTCCTTTACAATTTTCCAAAACACAGAGAGAATGACCTTTCCTTCAGACGTCTGCTCGTTAGAGGGAGGTTGCTTCCTCCCTCTAACTTCCATCCTTAGTTCATCACTTTGATCTCTGGATCATATTCATAGATTCATTCATCCAAGATTCATTCATAGCAACCAAGCGACCAAAATGACCTCTGTTCGTCTTTCTCCAACAGATCCAAAATCTCCCTTGACAGGTAGTGCCATGTTTGCTTCTGAAAAGTAGTCAATAATAGTGGAACTCATAGTGTTAACGCCTTTGATATCCCCAGTTCTTCATGAAAATTTCCAAATACAGCCGTATCTAAGGTAATTAATATTTAGATGGTTGCTCTTCGATCTATCAGAACACTTCTCGGATCATTTGTGAAACATATATGGTCAGTTCTTTTTTCATCTCACACTTCGCACATAACGGGCTATCATTTCCATAAGCAACCACCATTTAATTGCGAATATTTCTTACACTGTAAACTTTCAAATGAATTACCATAAACTCCGGTGTATAACTCGCACCTATACTTTAAAGCTGCATTTTTTAATTGTTCGGTATATTTACCATATAACGCGCACCCCTTATTTTACGAATGAGCCTGAAATGTTCGTATGCAATGCTGTTATGTTTTGAAGTCATTTATTCGAGGAATATCCCAGAATTTTTTTTTAAAAAAACAGCATATTTCTAAACTACATCCCTTTGAGTTCATTAGGTATAACATTTCTTTAAAATAAACAGTATTCCAATCTATGTGTAGAAGTCTAAATTTATTTTATGTTCTTCGATCTTTTTTTGAAGCTATCGTTTTAAAACCCGGCGTATAACACACACCCGTAAATTTTGATCATATTTTGTGTGTTAAAAGTGCGTGTTCTACACCGGAATTTATGGTAAATTACGGTGCGGGCCTCTTTTCCCACCATAATCCGGGTTACTTCAATCTAAGGTTTCTTGAAATGAAAGAAATAAACATTACAATAGCTGTAATGTATGCGTATACATAAATATGTATTATTGAACAGAATTAATTTTATCCAGATATTTCAGTTATTTCTTACAAATATTTAAAAATTTACATCCAACGTACATATATACTCCCACAGATACATACACATATATATAGCTATAGTAGCCGAATGTTCATAGTAGCGAACTCATGGTCGACGTTGTTGAATTATGGGTTCATAACCTAGTGCCACTGAAAACTCACCTAGCAGGGGGACTGATACTAAACTTGTCGAGGCTCAAAGTCCTCCCTTTGGAAAATTGTCGGAGTTTGGAGAGGGGGTACCAGCTCAGGTGTTTCCGTCTCGAATGAAAAGCAGCGCACCCTTTCTGTTCAGTGCTGGGACATCGTTTGTAATAAAAGTCTATTTTCTTCTGTGTTTACATTGTATGTTTCTGTTCATCTATCTCTCGTCTTTCGTATGTATCCCAGTATGAAACACACAACATATGAAGTATGCTTTCATATTTTATTTAACATCGAATGTGTGTTTTTAGAAGCGTTTGTCTATCAACATATTTGATTGAGTCTTGCGAATAAAACCTGGATTTAGATTACCGTAGAGTTATTTCCATAAAGTTTCTTTTTTATTTCAAAATTGTTGCAGACCAAGGAAATCTCCATTTTAAATTACTTTAAAATCAGGGCGTGTTGGATTAGAAGCTCAAAATACAGTGTTTACCCTACTCTTTTTATTTCAAGATTATTTTGTTAAAATAATTTCATTTGCCCTTGAGCAGAATATAAGCATTTGCTGTTACTCGTGTATATAAAATATTTAGGCTATATTATGCAAAATAATTTTGATTTACATTCTTTCCAAGTCTCTGTGTGGAATCAAAATAACTATTATTTCTTTTCAGTATTATGAGACAGTCGCCAAGATAAATATTTTTAAAAATTTTGAAAAATTTCAGGGTTCATTTTGTATTTAGGCGTTGGCCATACCACTCGCTAGTCGACATTAGATTGATTGCATAGTTTGTGTTCTTTCTCTTCAATCAACGAGTACATTTACGTTTTTAAATAAATACTAACTTTCAAATATTTATTTTATATTTTTGACATAAATTACTTAGAATGGATAGTAAAATATTTTGCAAATAATTAAGAGAATAACAGGAACTTGAAAAGAATTCCTAGTGTTTGTGTTAAATGAACCGTATACATAATTTCATTTTTTGTTCATTATCACCACCGAAATAAGTATCTTTAAAAGATCATTTTTTGTAATAACATGATGTTTTGTAATCAATGTTTTCATAGAAAACGTTAGTTTCAAAACCATAAATCTGTTTTTCCTGGAAAGGAACAACCCGACGTTGTTATTAAACCTTTTAAGGTCAGCTTAAAATTAAGGAAAATCAAAAGTTCGTTTCAATGCTTAAAGTCAAAACATTCAATTTACTTCTAGATATCATTCTTACACTTAAGCTTACATCAAAGCAATGAAGATTCATCCAGGGATAAAATTTTTGAGATCTTAAATAAGAACAAATTTTATTATGTTACAGAAGGTGCCCCCTCACCCCCAGGATTATTGGGACAAACTTTAAGGGGAGGTAGGGGCCATCACAAGGACTTAGAGTTGCATAGCAACCCATGGTTGGAAACATCTTCGTTCGGCACTTGGTGGAACTGTTCATAAGAGCATTTAAGAAAACAGACCTGCATTACCGCAGTCATTTGAGCAGTCATCGCACTCAGAGGGGTGTGGAATATTTTAAAAACACTGAGATTTGGGGAAGATATGCATCTGATTTATGGAGTGGTCGAAAAGAAAAGCTCGAGCAGCCGAAAGATTGTATCATGAAAGGTACCAGCAGAGAGAAGCACCAGACCGCCGGATGTTTGCTAATTTTCAACACAATTTGGGTAAATATGGATAAATACGAGGGAATAGGCATAGTGAAGATGGGCCACAAGGGACTCGATCTCTCAACGTGGTACTCAAATTGCTTCGAATGGTATCCAAAACATTTCACTCCATGCATGGAACGAAATGTGTTCGATTACGTGGCCCACCCTCACATCATACAAGAATAATTAAAAGAAGCATTCAAATTCATTTAAATGTATATAATTCATAATATATATATATTGTTAATAGTATTCTACTAAAGAGACAGAAATCAATGGAATATTAAAGATAAATCAAGCCCCTAAAATCAGATTTTGAAATTAAATATATATATATATGGATTTTGCAGTATATAAACATTGCTGATTTAGGACAGCTCTTGTATATAAAAAATTATTTATATAAAAGTGGGGTTTAACCATTTTTTTGGCTAACCTTCCCCCTTTCTGATTGCAAAACTGAGAAAAATCCTATTGAAAATATTGGAAAGAATGTCTAAATCCATTACGTCAAAAAAGTGACTTACCTAAAAGTGCATTCAAAAATGCGTAGCCCGCGCTGAATCTGTGTATAATAAACAAGTTGTTACCAGATTCTGGAGCCAAATACAATTTCAAAGCATAGGATTATTGGCTGAATTTCGTAGCACTTAGCAAACAGTATAATATTTTTAAAACTAAAACAATTATATAGTACGCGTATAAAGATAAATACTACATTTACTTCAGAAACTCTAGGAGCACATTTGTATTTGTCTATAAAATATTACTAAGGTTAAAATAAAACTAAAGAAATAAGTTCTTTTATAACTGTGTGTAATTTGAATATGTAGGTAATTATAAGTATATATATATATATATATATTCATGATACAATTATAGTAATAAACTATCAATCTCTGCTTAGGAATTTGATCCTTACTATTTAGAATTTCTTTTCGCAAATAACTATTAATAAAATTAATTGGATATTTTTGAATTAAGCAGTATTTAATGAAAATTTTAGTAATTAATTTAATAACTAGTAATTAATTTTTATTTATAATATTTTTGAATATTGATATAAGTATATTAATTTCCAAATGAGGTATTTTTATAATATTGAATTTAAATTCAACACTAATGTCATGAATATTAGTAATTATAACTTTATCTTTTAATTGTATTTCTATATCAAGAAAATTAGCTTCATTGTTGTTACCATTTGTTTGTAATAAATTAAGGTATGAAGTACATATATATATGTTTGTGAGTTTTAACGCCTTATAAATAAATTTTTTATCAATAAATGACGAGACTCAGAAGCTCTTGAACCAGTATTTCAGTATTTAAAGTAGAACTAGAACAGGTAGGCGTCTAGTAAATACCACCCTCGTCCATTCAATTAGGATCAAACAATGCGATTTTAATCTCAAATAGAAAAAGAAATACGAAAACACGCTCTAAAATACAGGCTAATTAAACAAGGGGTAAAAAAAGTCACCTCTCTACTGTTATATATGTACAGTCGGCACAAACAATGTATATCATCATATGCTGTAAGTAATCACACATCACGAAAAACCACCATTCATTACTATTCACGATAGGTCACCATAACATCACGCCCTGTTCAGAGATCACGATTAAATCTTTCCTATTACAGGAAAGATTCCCCAAGAGAAAAAAGCTCGTATTTGAATTGAAAAGCCCGAAGGCTTTAAAGATATTGAATTGACTAGTAAATCACGTTTGACAAGAGCGAATAATTTATATAGATGAAATGAAAGTGAGGCATTTCAAGATTTATAAGGTACACAGCTTAGGGTTTTCTTTAATTAACGTTTAGGAGTAAGTATTTCTATAATTGTGGTTTGCTCATATATTTTATCAGTAATTAACTCATCTCCACAACTGACAGGGATAGAATCAATTGTAGAGGCAAAAAAGGAGGAAATATTTTTCTAGGTAGGTTAGTTTTTAGTTTTTATTCTTTAAATTATATAAGAATTTCAAGTTTTCAATGTATATTGAATGCGCTTTTTTCTGCAGTAGATGATCTCACTTGAAATACCTGTACTTCTTGGTGATTCACATCAAAATTTTGCAAACACCACGTGATATATTACAACAATTTGGTAGAATTTCTTTTTTTTTAACCTAAACATTGGAATCGATAATCTCCTAAATTCTCAATATATTTTTGAGTGGTTTTTCTCTATCACTTTAAATAAAAAAGGAGGATGCCACTTTTAATCTATTTAATTCAATTAGCTAATTCTTTGATGAATAAAAAAATAAATGCAGTAAAAATCTTATAATTAAATTCTTTAATTTAAATCTTGTCATCATTAAACATTTTACTAAAAATTATAACCAAAATCATGTGAAATCATTACGAATTTTCCAAAGATACTTTTAATAATTCAATAATTAATCCTTGAGTAATTTCTAAATGCTATAGCAGTTCCATAGTAGTATAGAAGTTTAATTTTAATTTTCTTGAAAAATAAATCAAAGAAAATATAAATAGTTGTACAGTGTTTAAATATTAATATAACTAAAAAAATCAGTTAAACAAAAAAAAACTAACTAAACTAACTAAAAATTAGATTCTTTAAATATATTTTTATAGTTTTAAATGAATACCAAATTATAAATTTCGCAAACAATTTAACATATTTAATGATAGAGTATTAATTTTTTCTTTTAGAAATTTCATGATTTTATGCGGTTTTATATTCAAAGGCAATAACGTTACTGAGCAATTAGTAGTAATATAAATATTAAGTGAGTAAATATCCATCCGTCAAGTTTGAAATACGATTATCTGGAAATAGAGTTAATCTTTCTTTATTAACTGTATAATGATTATTTCTCTTATGAGTTAATTAACATTAGTTTTATTTTTAGTAACATATTCAATGTTACTCATTTTAATCAGCATTTAGAAAATAATTTCAATAAATAGCCAGCAAGGTTATGAACCTTGTACCCACTTGTAACCGTCACTCCAAAAAAAGTTTAATTTATCTGAGAAAAATAACAAAAAATAAAATATCGAGTTTTGATAATATTTTCCTAGAAAATCTATGATTATACTTAATTCAAATAAAATTCATATCAATACCATTATATGACATTTTGTGGGTATTTTACACTCATGTTCATAAATTAAGGATAATGAAGTTCAGGCAAAGAAAGAAAGGTAAAGAGCAAAAAAGATGCTATATGTTTCACATAATTAATAAAAATTGCGATTTTTACTCCCTGGAGCAAATTTCGATAAAAAACCTATTTACAAAAAACAGTATAACATGGTTAGTATGATGGTTAATACGGAGTATGTCTCCCGGTTGATGCAATACAGGCCTTACAACGCCTACGCATGCTGATTATCAAATTATCAACCTGATCTCTTGGGGAATATTACACCACTCATCAAGCAATGCCCTCTGAAGCTCCGGTAGACAGGTGGGAGGGGGTTGACGGGCTGCAATTCGTCGGTCAAGCATATCCCACACATGCTCTATTAGATTCAAGTCCGGTGAGTATGCTGGCCAATCCATACGGGTGATATCCTCCGATTGAAGGCATTCGACTACAATGTTTGCACGGTGAGGACGGGCGTTGTCATCCATAAACAGAAATTCAGCACCCATGGCGCCCCGAAACAAACGTACATGTTGTTCCAGAATGACATCCCAATAGATGTGGCCTGTCATCGTTACACTCTGAACATGCAGGTCAGTTCTGGAACCAAGAATAATTCCTCCCCAAACGAGCCATCCTGCACCACCGTAACGGTGTCGTTTAATGGTGTTCTCTTGGTGGTAACGGGTACCTGACACTCTCCATAGGAAAGTCCGGCGAGAATCAGACTGCAAACTAAACCTGGACTCGTCGGAAAACATCACACAAGACCACTGTTGCGGTGTCCACAATGCATGCACTCTACTCCAGGTTAATCACAGGCGACAGTGAGTTGCGGTAAGGGGAACACATCTGACAGGTCTACGAGCATATAGACCATTGTGCCCTAAGCGTCTGTACACGGTCTCCCTTGAAACTGTCGTACGGGTAGCTAAAGAGAGCTGACGAGATAGGTCTCTGATGCTGTGCTCCGTCTGTTTCTTTTGACAGTAATTGCCAAATACTGGTCCTCATTGGGTGTTGTAACTCGGGGGCGACCTGTGCTGTAACATCTACTCACATTACCATCATCTTGGAATCGTTGACAAAGCCTGGAGATGACACTGTGGGCGATTCCAAGTTCCTCGAATACTTCCAGTTGGGTACGTCCACATTCCAGTCGTCCGATAATTCTACCACGTAAAAAACATCCAAATGCTTCCTTTGTGCCATAACTGTGCGGTTATTGCACTGAAAGGCTTTTAAAGCGCTTGTGAACAATTTTACTTCCTTGACATCATTCCTTATATACCCCTCTCTTACACTCTCGTCATTGTGACGTACTATCCGCGCCATCTGGTGGTTTCCTGTAATTTGCATATTCTTCTTCAAGATGTGTGTGATAATTCTACTGGTGAAATTTTTATTTTAGAGTTAAATTTCTGTGTGATTCTGAATTATCCTTAATTTATGGACATGAGTGTATTATTACTCATATATATACAGTCGAACCTCCATATTACAAACCTTTATATTACGAATTTTTCTATATAGCGAATTTTTTCGTGAAACCAAGAACATATCATCATTTTCCTCGTAAAATAACCTCCCAATAGCGAAGTGCATTTTCTATATAATGAACATTTTTTTTCTTGTGATTCAATTTCCCTTCCCCTTATTTTTGAAGTATTCCTGAACATTTCAAGTTATCCTCTCTCATTGTATGGTGGTCATTAATCTTGAACTGGTTTAAATAGATGCCTAACTCACTGATAGATGCTTAAATTCTGGGCTCTTTATCCAAGAAGCACAACCATTAACCCCCATCGTCCAGTTCCCTGTAAGCATCTTCGATACCCCTTTCATTCCCGGTGGAGTTCTCGTATTCCCTTGTCTTTGAACAAATCTCCATTCATTTGTAGGGATGATCAGTCGTGCTGGTAACTTCATTTCTTGTAGCTGGAAAATGTCAAAACGTAAGTGCTAGAGCATCAAACAAAAAAATTTAATTCTTCAGGAAGTGGATAAGGGCTTCAAGAAAAAAGGATTGCTTTAAAATTTAGTATACTTCTAAATAGCTTATCATAAGAAATCAAGATAAGTTACAAAATTATGATTTATCAAATTATTGTTCAAAACGTTTAAGAACATGTTCCTATGTAGATGATGCCGACGAATCAGTTTTGAAGTGGATACACGCAATGCAAGATAACAATTTTCCGATCTTTGGACCTTTCGTAATAGAGAAAGTTCAATTCGCGGGCTTTAGGGTAGGACTAATTTCCAGGTAGCAATGGATGGCTAAAAAATTTTAAGAAAAAGGCATGGAAAAATACGCCTGAAAGGACTTTTAGTTCATTGTAAAGATGTGAGGTTTATTATGAAACAAAGCATTTGAAAGCAAAGAAAATTAACAGATTTTATGAGTAATTAAATTTAAGGACGCAAGTTGGTAATGTATGTTTAGAATTTCGTCATAAATTAATGTATGTTTAAAATTACTTTTATGCCTTAAATTAGAAAATGTCCATAAATTCATTAAATTTAATATAAAATTATTTTCTTAATGTTGAAATTGCAGTATATTCTTCGACATTCTTTTTTCTTGATTTCTTTGCAGATTTTCTTCCTTTTTTTAATGGATAAGATCTATAAAACAAATAAATATTAATTTACAAAAAGATGTGAATAACTATTTTTTTTATAGATGGTACTTATGAATTTAAAATTTGTTTTATGAGGTTTATAAAGTACACAATGAAAGATGAACATCCATATAACGAACATTTTTCCGGGTTTTAGGGATTTCGTTAAACAGAGATTCGACTGTATAATATTCTCTTCGTGCGCTGTTTTTAAAGATTTAGTTCACATTCTGCAACAGCTCTTTTTGGAGATTAACACTGTTATGTTGATTGCATCTTTATGATAACAGTTCGATAAAAAAAATCTCATCAAAACTTAAGATTATTAAGATCTTGAGAAATAGCAGACAAGCTTTTGTGTCTAATATTTGTATAACATGTTAATCTCTGAGTATGCTTTTTAATTGTGCCATATAGGTTAAAATAATTGTTGAGTTCAAAGTCTATTTTCTTTTTATGCAAAAATTCTTCTTCTATAGTTTTATTTCCCTTGTTTGCTAACATCAAATACGAAACAGAATTTGTATAAAATCGCTATTATTTCATGACGAAAATGTGTTTTTCTTTGCGACATGTCAAGGATTAATGCCATTTTACCAAGAGTTTCTTTCTAAAACTTTATTAGTCAATGTCCGTTATGTAGTAATTACATTTGATTGAGATCTTTATAAAAGTTACTTTTTCCTCAAAACTGCAAAATGTCTGAAAGAAAATTTAGATGAAACTAAGATTACAACAATTTCAAGATTTCTCAGCAAAAGTTCATTGGAAAACCTTTTTCCCATCATCTCTCTTTTTTTTTACATACACCTGTGCGACCTTTCCTTTTGAAGTGCGGTGGCGTCATTATTAAGGCATGAAATGACAGCTTATTTAAAAGATCTTTTCATTTCCGCTTAAAAATTTATACTAGAATTAAATTAACCGCGAGTCAAAGTTTACTCGACCTTATGTCCACTTACGACCCATGGAGTCATTTAAAATTTATCTCGTCGCAACAAAATAGCTAAGTAAAAATTCAAATTTTTAGAATATTATTTTCCTAGAATTAAAGAAGAGTGTAATCTTTTAAAATTACGAGTAATTTGTATAAAGCAGTTATCATCTTCTTTGAGCTTTTTAGGTGAGATATCCTCTGAGGTCATTGCTATTACACACAGCAGCATCCATGCTGTTATTATTTCTCAAAGGTATTCACACACAAAATCATAGAATGAACAACTTTGATTATCCAGAGTGTAAAATGTGTTACGATCTACCAACATGTTTCTTCACTCTCTTTAACGACCCCTTTCGGTTTGTAGGTATCTAGGGTAGAGATGAGCAAAAGGTTAAAAATCATAATAATAAGGGAAATTTTCATTTAGTTACGTTTTCTTCCTTTCCATTTTTAAGATTCATGCTATATGAAGCGAACAGAGGATTCAAATAATCCATTACTTCAAATTAGTCATTGGATATTGAATGATTTTTCACCTCATTGAAGAGAGTGAGACTTCAAATGAATTCTAATGAATTGGCTTAGTTATCAGGATTTTAGTCTTTACCTTCATTTAACACATTATTTTAAAGTAAAATAAGTTAAAATTGCTTATTTTATACACATACTTCAATATTAGTTCAAAAATTATATATTTACATTTAAATTAATAAATTTTGAAGCAAAACATGTTTCATTTCTTTTAAATTCTGAAAATAATATACTTCTCTAAAAGTAATAAATGGCGCTTGAAAAAATATTTTTATTTATTCTTAAATAAGATATATTTAAGATATATAAGGTATTTTTTTAAATAAGATATATATAATAAAATCTAAACGCACGAATATTTTGACATTATTATCAGCTTATTGTATAGCAAAATTATAGCTCAAGATGCTTGCTTGAAATATATTTACTTATTAAAGCAAGGTTTTTATTAATCCTTTCGAGACTAAGGGAAGTATTTTCCTTATTTTAAAATTGGTGATTTTCGTATTTAATTATAACCTTGCCTGCATTTTTTTTATACATAATGTCAAAATAGAACGCATACCGGACGTACTTACGTAATCGCTGAGGAAAAAAGAACTGTCAAATCAATAGTACCACTGATAAAACAATTGGGGACTGTATTTTGATTCTTATTACTTATTTCAAATAACTTTGTTTAATAATAAAGTGTACATGAATATAAATGAAAACAAATCCCATAAAATTACTCAATAATACAAACTAAATTGACACATTGATCCAAAAAAAAACTACGTATTGCTTTGTATATTTCTTATGATTTTTATTTATTTTACATCTAAGAAAACTAAAGTAAATAGTTGCATACTAATAATTACTCATAGAAACCTTATGGTCGTATAAAGGTTGGAAATATGTATTACACGAATATGAGATAAATGTAACAAAATCATTAAAATAAATAGTAAATAAATGCAACAAAATTATTAAAGCCAGCAGTGAAAGAAATTCAGTTAAATGATTAAAAACCCAGCATATGCAGTTATAAACTATATAAATTCATGTTTTTGAATGACACAGATAAACACAAAAGCGGTTCTTTTGATCAAAAGGCGCAGTATTATGAAAAACGTAAAGAGAAAAACAAAGTTCACTAGCAACACTTGCATAAATTACATAATAATAATATGACAAGAAGAAAGATCTTCAATCTGCATATGTAGTTGGCAGATCATTTTCTAGGCAAATTCTGAGCTTTTGGCAGAATTTCATTCTGGTGTCATCAACTTAGAAACAACAAGAAATAACATGTCAACACTCATTGCGCTTCTTCAACGATGTAAAAATACAAATCACAAAAAACAGACGTTGAAACTACATGGATAGACACAAAAACTGCAGCATCCATTCAAGAACTATGTTATTTTATAATTGTGAAAAGTAAAAAAGGCCACATCATGACCTGTGCATGACAGCAGGAAAAAAACTCTTTGGTGTGGTCAACTTTGGAAGACATGTGTGCTCATCATTCTACATGGATATTAAATTTATGAAAAATAAATTTTCCGAATGACATTTTGAAGTGCTAACGTTTAATCTAAATTGCAAATTCGGAATATTTCCCTCTAAGAATCTGATTATTCTTCCTCTAGAATTTACATAATGTCCATCTCCGTATTTTTCTTTTTTCTAAAGTAATCAATAAATAAAAGTTTCCGAAAAGGATTTCTATTCTTATCTATTTTTAATAGCGATTGTAAGAACATGTTGACTCGAACAAAAAAAAACTGCGGGGAATAAAAATTAGAATGAAAAATAACAATATATAACCAAAGATTTAAAAAAAAGTTACATGTATGAATTTGTAACAAAAGTTTACTCATGAAAAAGGACGATGCGTCTATATCTAAAAGTTACTGGATTGTATTAATTTTAATATGCTACCGAATTACAAAAATAAGTTTTTATTTTAATATATATATATATAAGGATCAAATATTCCTTTCTTGCACAGATTCTAATTCTGTAACGATATGGTTGATTTCTGTCATAAGATTTACAAATCAGAATACTGTTTTTTTTTAATATCAAAACCCATTTCATTTGAACAAAAATCGTTGATAAAAAAATTGTTTCAAGCAAAAAAATCTAGGGCTATTTAAAAAAGTATTAACAATTGTAATATTAAAAAGCAATTTCTGTTTTTTTAATCATTGATCATACTTGGAGTTACATTTTTTTTAAATTACTGATGACTTTGTCACGAATTTCCAGTAAAAGAATCAATGGGTGTAATTAAAGATAAAACTGGAACAGGGCATCTAATGTTACCCGAATTACATATATTACCGTAAAATTCGGCGTATAACGCGCACATATACTTTCAAGTTGCATTTTTTAATTTTTAGGTATATTCGCCGTATAACGCGCACCCCCTTTTTTACGAAGAAATCTGAAATGTTAGTATACAATGCTCTTAAATTTTGAAGTCATTTGTTCAAATTATTGTCCCAGACTTTTGAAAAAATAGTATACTTCTAGAACTATAAATCTTTAGTTCACAGGGGATGTCATTTTTTTTAAATAAACAGTATTTAGATATATGTAGGAGTAATTTTTTTATGCTCATGTATTTTGTTATTTTTAAAGCTATCGTTTTTATTTTCGGCATATAACGCACACCCGTAAATTTCGACCTTATTTTTTTGTGTTAAAAGTGCGCGTTATACGCCGGATTTTACGGTATTCACTTGATCAAAAAAAAGTATTAAAAATTGAATTTTGTGAAATATAAAACAACTCTTGAATAGTTGAATAAATATTCCAGCCTTAGAATATTCATTGATGTTTTCAAAATAAAGAGACAAAAAGTGCTTTAGTCTTGAAAAGTATGTGTCATCTCGTAAAAACAGTAAAAATTTGAGTAAATTTTTCACTGCTGTCAGTTAAACATTTGCAAAAACGTGAATTATATCAATAAATTTCAAAATCCTGTGATTTTTTTCGTAACGAAATAGAAATATTACCATAATCCTTTTTTTTTTTAAATACTATATTTGAAACTTTCATATACCGCATTTTAACCGTCTATTTCATATAACGCATTATAAGAAAGATGATTTAAGAAAAATTCACATAGAATCCTCTTCTATATATATACATAGTATATATTGCACACTAAAATGACTTAATGCTAAGCAATATGCAAGGAAATAGTAAGAGAATATAGAGCAACGTAGAATAGCCAAAATTATACCACATAAAACTCTTAATATTTGGACTAAGATTGCAGGGATTGCAGAGTAAGAGTAAGAAAATAGTAAGAGAATCAATATAGAGAAAATAAGAACAGAGCCGCAGTATATGTAATACAACAGAAGAGCAGAAATAAAATTTAAAAAATACAGATTGGAAAACATGCTTTTAGACTAAAATTAACTTTTAAATATATATAAATCCTTTTAGAATATAGTATAAAAATTTAAAAATATATATAAAATTTGAAAAAACTAAAATTAATTTGTAAAGTTAATTGCCAACAACTGAAAGTAATAAAGCAATATAAACTTACTTATAAATTTTACTAAGTAAACATACATTATATAATTTTTATAACTATCTTTAAAAGAAAGCAACATATTGTTGCACGTAGAAAATATGCAAACAAAATATAGCTGGCTGCCGGATACATCTTTATATGATATTCAATTCATATTGAGAAGGTAGCATTCACACACATACGTAACATAGTTTCAAAAACGTCGATGGTGCTAAATGATTATTCGATAGAAGAGCAACGTATTGTGGTCCGATTTTTGTGGGCAAAAGGACTTGAATTAAAAAAGACAAGTAACAAAGAAATGTCACCTGTTTATGGAAAGAAGTTTCTCACATAAAGCAGTGTACAACTGGGTGAAGAAATTTTCGCAAGGCCATTCTAAAATTGTTGATGAAGATCGAAGCGGCCATCCAGATTCGATTACAACAAAATCAACTGAGAAACAGAGGGAAGAATTGATTCGGACTGGCCGTCGAGTGACAGTTGACAGCATCATAACTGCAATAGGATGTTTTCATGGTTTAGCATACTGCATAATGCTCCATTTGAATTTTTGAAAAGTGTGCGCACGTTGGGGCCCCGGCATCTGACCTAGGAACACAAAAAAAGAATCGAATGTGTATTTGCTTTCATCTGTTTGGCCATCAGAAACAACATTTAGGAAGCAAACAATTTGCAAGTGATGATGACGTTCAACATGTCCTAATGTGGATGAGACAGCAGCTTATAACAGATCAACAACATTAAATTTATTGTAAATATATGTATTAAGAAAAAAAACTCGGATAGTAAAACGTTCTAAACAGTACCTTATATAAATTTTTGATACTATTAATTCAATTACTTTCTTTATTTTTACCAAATAATTTTCCTTTTAAGAATAAAGTTTCTTTAAATAAATATAAGGATATTACAGCTCTAGAAAGGAATGTCAATAATGTTAAATTTAAAAGCATCCCTTTTTTCATAAGTATTACTATTACATAATAAGTAAAGTTGAATCTAAGTAATCTTTAGTAAGTTGAATATTATTAGCTTTAATAAAATTTAAGCATTTGAGATAAAAAAGTCATCTCAGGTATGTACTCTTTTATTTTATGAGAAATCATTATTATTAACAAACTTATTTTTCATTAAAATGAAACATAAATTATTATTTCTAGCATATCCACCTTGAGATTTGTGCTTACATATACACTGGTGTGCAAAAATTAAGGACGAAGTCGAAAAATTAGCATATCAGCTGAACGAAGAGGCAGAGTGGACAGAAAGACCAATCAGGAGATTAAGTGAGGTGATGTACGGTAGCACATGCGCAGATATGCAGGTAGACGTAATGGGGGAGTGTCTGAGTAGTAAAGCATGTTGTCGGTGTAAGATTAGTATTTCTGGCAAAGAGATTGCACACCGTATAGCAGTTAAAATCACACCGAGTTGCTGCCTCAGCGAGAAATAGCGAATAATCAATCTGTTAGACGACATCTGGATGCTTTTACCCGAGGTCGAATCATTGGGAAGTTGGAGGAAGGTCGCAGTGTGACAAGTGTGGCTGCAGAGTTCGGAATTGCTCATAGCATCGTTTCACGACTTTGGAGACAATTTCAAACTACAGGAACAGCTATCCGGGGGTTCAGTAGTGGTCGTCCACGAGGAACCACACCCGCAGATGACCGGTATATTGCCTTACAGGCCAGAAGAATCAGGCGGCAGACAGCGGGAGAAATCGCTAGACACACGACACAGGCGACTGGACGACCGATATCGCGTTTTACCGTGGCCAGAAGACTGCACGGTTGTGGTCTGTTTGCACGACGCCCTGTACGGTGTGTACCTCTAACGCCTGCCCATCGGAGAAGGCGTTCTCTGTGGTGCCGGGAATACCGGAATTGGAGAGACAATGAATGGGGACGAGTACTCTTTACAGATGAGAGCAGATTCAGTCTGAGTAGCGATTCTCATCGCATACTCATCTGGAGAGAGCGGGGAAGCCGCAATCATCCCTCGAACATCATTGAAAGGGACAGGTATGGAGGTGGCGGTGTTCTCGTTTGGGGAGGCATCATGCTTGGTAGTCGTACAGACCTTCACATCTTCGACGCAGGTTCAGTCAACGGGACCCGTTATTGTAACGAGATTCTTCTTCCATATGTGCGTCTTTTTAGAGGCGCTATGGGTCCGCAGTTCCTTTTCATGGACGACAATGCACCATGTCATCGCACAGTAGCTGCCGAACAGCTCTTAGAGAGTGAGGATATTGAACGTATGGATTGGCCGGCACGATCTCCGGATCTCAATCCCATCGAGCATGTAGGGATTTTCTAGGCAGACGCTTGGCAGCTCGTACCTTACCACCAGTAACGATTCCGGAGCTTCGATTGGCGCTGCAAGACGAATGGGGCAGCAATGCCTCAACAACTCATTGACACCCTCATTCTCAGCATGAGCAGACGCTGTGAAACCTGCCTAGCAGTCAGGGGAGATCATATCCCCTACTAAAGACCGGATATTTCTTGCTGGACACCCATCACAGGGATGTTTCGGCCTTCAGTCGCATTGCGCTCCATGCTACTTTTTCAATAAAGCTTCTTTTTATCCCTCTGATTTCTCTTTTAGTAAGTGTTGCTTATATTACTCATGTCCTTACGTATTGGGGATCTTACGGTATTAAATGTGTTGATTTGGAATGCTTTTGTACAAAGTTATATTGAAAAAACCGTCTCGTCCTTAATTTTTGCACACCAGTGTATATTACCATACTAATTCAAAATTTTTTTTAGTATTAAATGAATAAGATTATTATAGTTTTTTAACTTTGTAACCTCATTTATACTATAATTATGATAATTTTCAATGAGGAATTTTCAATTTTTTATATCATTAAGGATGAATTTATCTACTGAGTTACGGTGAAATCTGGAGGCATAACGGGCTCCACCTTATAACACGTACCTATACTTCCACAAGCTGCATTTTTTAATTTTTAAGAATATTCTCCAAATAACGGGTGCCTCCTTTTTACGAAGAAACCTGAAATGTACGTCCGCTCTTATGTACTCTTATGTTTTCAAGTCATTTATTTGAGGTATTATTCAAGTTTTAGAAAAAAATAGTATAATTCTAGAACTACAATCCTTTTTAAATTCATAAGGGGAATATCTTTTAAATAAACAGTACTTCGATATACGTAGAAGTCTTATTTTCTTTCTATGCTTATCTTTTTTTTATTTTTAAAGCTTTTAAGAAACCGGCGTATGACGTGCACCGGTAAATTTCTGTCTTATTTTTTGTGATATAAGTTCGCGTTATACGCCAGATTTTACTGTATATAGATCCTAAAAATCATAATTATATAAAATGTAAATATCTTTGCCTTTCAAATAATTAAAAAGACATTTACCATTTTTAACAATAGCTTTATCATTGAAATTATTAATAATGTTTTGTAAAATACATTATAATAATTTACTAGAAATAGTAATGTATATTTTAAATCCATTAATAACACTACGAAATAGTAAAATTTTATAAAATTTGGGCGACAAAAAAAACACGTGGAAATTTAATCTCTGACAGATGTATGCCTAATTATTTTTGTATACATTAAGGTGGGCCGATTTTTTTTTTCTTTTTCGATCGCTACTCCCTGGAAAAGTTACCTTTTGGTTTGGTTAAATCATAAAAGTTTTCAGTTTCAAAAATATTACCCACTTACGCATTGAACTTTGTTTCGAGAAATCGAGATATTTCGTTATTTTTTGTTCAGTTTTCAATGTCGTAAAACTGTTGTTGTTCTAAATGTGAGATTTGACACATGCAGACGAGGGGGAAAGTTAACGTCTGTAAATTCAAAGTAAGTTAAAAAAGTTAAGTTGTAAGTTAAAACCTGTTATTTTTCAGCAAAAAGCTACAAGCGTTTATTTTTAATTTGCAAATATTTTGGGATTTATTTACTTTCTACTTTTTCACCATTAATAAATAAACCTTAATAAGTTAAAATCATATTTTTAATTTCAAATTTTTTAAAGTATGCTATTTGAAGCCAGATTTCTGAGAAAATTCGGACATAATAGGAGGTCTGAATTCAAGCAAATTCTTAGATTTATGACTAAGACACATTATGTTAAAAATGTTTAGAGGCAACAAACATTCTCGATATTTACAAATATTACTCGGCAGAAATAATAAGTTTAAAAATAGTATAATATGTTTTTAATAAATATAGAAATACTATTTTTTTTAAAAAAATCATTAATATAGCTAAAAAACAACAGATTTTTAAAAAGTATAAAAAATATTATATTTATTTCACAACGTATTCATCATGAATAGAAATCACAGCTCAGCTTATTCCAACATATGACATTTTTTAATGATATTGTTGAGGTAATCAGCAACATATACGCAGAAAATATGAAGGAAATTACAGTTTTTTTTTAAGTAATGGAGTTTTTTTTAAATAAAACTAAGCATATATTAGACAGTGTAAAATTAATACTTATAAAAATAACTGTTTAAAGTTAATTATATGTATGTGAAGTAAACCCCTCCCCTTTTTCCCCAATAACACGACTTCAAATAAGACGAATTCGTCTTACACGACGAAAAATTGCGATAGTATTCGTAAAACACGCGAAAAGATGATTGTATAACACGATAAAAGAATGAGATAGAAGTTTCTATTTTATTACGTTTTAGCTCCACTATTTAATATAACTTTTGTCTGGTAACACTTAACTTCATTGTACTTCTCAAATTTCGGGGAAACCCCATTTTTAAAGGAGATCGTCTCAGTTTGTTTCTACTTGTGATACACGTTAAACGTTTCTGAAACACTTTTACATTGTGTGATTTATTTTATTCAACGTAAATTTGAGGAAAAAACATTTTTGAAAAAAAAATATTTTGGCGAAATTAAACCCGATTTCATCTAGAGGTACAGTCGACTCTCGCTAATTCAAACCTTCGATAGTATGAACTTCTCGCTAATTCGAAGTATATGCTCAGCCCGTAGAAAAACTCTTGATATTTCGAACTAAAACAGTACGTTTTGGTACACTCATTATTTTGAAGTAAAATCTGTGGTTGGCCAGACTACTTGCGTTCGGAATTTTTCAAAGTTATCTTATAAAACTTTTGACATTCGAATACTTACGATCTAGAGTCCTGTAGCAAGCAGGTTGGAGCGTACATGTTTTGTGTTGTATTGTTTCAGTGTGTCTCCCCTGTGATGTAGCCTTTTTGATGACCATCTATCTGCTCCCCCTTCTTTGTGTTTTCCGTTTCCTCAGACGAAAAGGTACTTTTATTGCTTTCCTTCTTCAAGTGGACAGTTCTGGTCGCACTTGTTGTCAGCCGTCCATATCTTTCGTTTAACACGTGGCGTTGCTTCTCAGCCATTCAAAATTACGAAATTGGTTGCCAGTAACCTTAGCTTCAAAAGTGTGACGCTATAATAAACACTTACACTATCTTTCTATAGATAGCGTAAAAAAGCTTCTTACTAAACTAAATAAATTATTACTAACCAGAAATCAATGTTAATTAAAATGTAATAACAATACTTGAGTTTTTTGAACCCAGTGTCACTAGGGGTGAATTTTGGTGATTGACATTTTAACTGAAGTGCTGCCTTTTTTGTTTTATCTTGGTTTTACATTGTATTTCCGTCTACAGTAGCGAATCGCCTGACTCTAGTGCGACGGTAAAGAAACAAAACTTAAAATACTGAATAGTTTATAATAAGTAGAAGAAATAAACACACATCAACAAAAAGAGGACATAAACACATACATAAATGGCATAAGAAATCACCAACGAATCAGCATATTAATAAAACCGTGGGCGAAACTTCTCCACGGAAAAGAAAATATTTCTTTCTCTCTGTGTCTATTAATACTAACGTAGATAAACTTCATAGATAAATGGTACTACTGTAAGAATTCATAATCGCATTTTCATCGCTCGGTGCTTTAACAAGTAGCTGTTGATGATGAATGAGTTTAACGAACTTTATGATTATGTGTGGAGGAATGTCGGAAGCCACGTTCTTGTCCACACCCTTTAAATAACGGTAAACATTTCGAATTTAATTTGTTTGCGGAAGTTTTTTCGGTTAAACAATGGGAGTCTTTAAGAAGATCTTAAGGAATTTCCGACCCAAATAACATTTTTTTCCCCCTTTGAAAATGTTTGTCACTCACAGGTTAAGAAGTGTGTTTGTTACAAGTTCGCATTTCAGGCCAAACCGCAAAAGACTTTTGAGATCATAAAAAAGTGACTGTTGGAACATATAATAATGTGGGCCATAAAGTTAAACTGATACTTTGACCCTTTTTAAAACTCACTAGGGACATTATAATTTCAATGACTTTGAAATTATCTCTGTAAAAATTGACTTTTTGTATTGAAACATTTAAAAAGAATCCCAAATAGTATTTGTTGAACATCCATATTGATTGACTTTTGCTCATTTATGTGGAAATTAAGGTAATTCATATATTTTTACTAGCATCTGAGCCATGGAAGTTCTTCAGAGATCCAATAACTCTAAAATTCTTGGAATGTTGCCTCAGAATTTACCGTTTTTCAAATGCTACTTCATGAACTTGTTTTCATAAATATATTTTAAGAAAATTGTATCTCTACAAGTAAATATATATGTACGTATTTGCAGTAACTGGAATTAAAAAAACAATTTTTTAAAAAAGAAAAAGAACTGTATATTTAAAGTATATTATGGTATATTTTCTTAAAAGTATTTAATATCATCCCCAAATTATTTAAATTTAATTTTCACATGGATTATCTGCAGTCATGCTGAGATTTATATTATTATTTCATGTACTTTAAATTGTATGGTTTAATCACATACTTTATTTAGTGTTGACACCTCATATAAGATTTGGAATAATATTAATTAAAAATTATTTTAAATAAGATGTATGCTAAATTAAAAATACACAAGCAGTTTATACAAAATATGTAAATTAATGAATATTGCCAAATTAATTCACAACTAGTCGATGAGATTAAGAAACCAATAATTATAATATGAACTAATATATTTTTCCAAATTTAAACATAACACCTCCAAGATTTTCTGACAATCCTTTTGTTTTTATAACAAACTAATTTTTAAATATTTATGTATTTTACCTTCAAACCAGGTCATGGGAATATAATAAATGTTATGCTAACTTCGTTTAAGAAATTATGAACAACTGTAACAAGAGAGAATTAAATATCTGCTATTATTATAAGTGTTGCGAGAGGGATAAAAAATAATCAAACTGGAAAATTTTTAAATTAATGCAAAAATTTTCAATCTATACTCTAGTCCAAAATTATGTTTATGGGCAAAAAAATCAGAGATTTTTTTAGGTATTATAAACATTAAATTTATGAAGTTTTTTGTAATGATATTACATAAAAGTAAAGAAAAAAATTAAGAGCGCTGCATATGATATAAAACTGTAGTACAAAACAAAAAGAGGACGATAATATATATAACAAGGACTAATAAAAAAAGGAATAACTCAGAAAAAAATTGAGACTTATGAATTGGATATGAAATGCAATTGCCCCTGACTTGTATTCCCACATCACGACGCGATTTAAAGCTGTCAACAATAATGTTATGAAGTACAATTTAGGTAATTAAGTTCCAATATTTTAGCAATGTGGTCTTCGGGATATTTATATCAGGATATTTATGTATTTAGGTTTTTCATGTACAGCAGCGTTTCTCAAACTATGGGGTGCGTCCCACTTGGGGGACGTGATAATTTTATGAGGAGGGCGCGACCATGGTGAAAAGTCGAAAGCTAAAGATTATTTAAAAAAATCACTAACTTACTGAAATAAACAAACAAAATACACTCTGAGATAATAAAAAATAAGACACATTTACACTGAAATAATGCACTTTTAAATATATTAGTAATGCACAATGTGTGTATTTTATAATTAATTCAGCTATGCTAAGTTAAAAACAAGTTTAATAATTTCAAGTGACACCATGATCTTGTCATGCACAAAATTTATTCAAAAATTAACACTTATCTTGATGACTTGTATGGCTTATAATTAATTCCTTGGCAGCCGATAAAAAGTTACGCAATTCGCTCCCCAAAGCCACCGTTGTCCAAGTAGGAGTGCGTATATGATGCATTGAGGGAGGAGGAGGGAAGAAAAAGAATAAATAATCAAATCCTCTAAAATAAGTAAATCCTTCGTAAACACTGTCAAGCCCCATTTATTGCATTCCATTGCCTTCGGAATAATTTTATGAACACCAGTGCACAGAACAGATAGTACTTTGGAAAAACATATATATACTTTTAGTGGATATAATGCTTTGGCTGAGCGAGGCGTTTATGTACGCCTTCAAGAGGTTTAAGTCGTATTGTAGCTTTAGCATCAAAGTGAAGTATTATTGAAATCAATACATTGTTATTGTATGGAGGGGTGCGCGATGAAAATTGTGATTGAATACTGGGTTGCAAAAATTTGAAGTTTGAGAAGCACTGATGTAGAGTATTTGTAGGAGGAGGATTTTCTAATTGATTTTCTAAGATCATTCCATAAGTTGTCTAATGGGCTCAGATCAGGAAATTTTGCTGTCCAGGGAATTCGCTCAATGGCTTTAATTTCAAGAATTTGCCAATGAGGTTTCCTTGACATGGACAAGCTTTATAATCCATATATACCTCTGAAAAGTCTTACATAAGGATCTAAGGTATGGTCTTGAGACCTTTGACTGGTCTCATGACCTCTTTTGGAAGCATGTAGAAATGTGCGTCTTTGGGTTATTATTCTTCACCATATCATAATACCTACACGACGGAAACAGTTCCATTCTATAATATTTGAAAGAATATTTCACGTTCATGACTCCTATTAGATGCAAAAAATTTGAAAACCAAAATTTAAATTAAACGTCGACTCTCTAGTGAAGACTACATGAATCAATTGCAAATCATTTTAGATCAGATTTTCTATATATCTGTTAAAGCCCTCGTGTAGCTGAACAGTGCGACGTTAATATTCACTCACTCACTCTATATATCTATTAAAGCGATTCCTCTTTTGCTGCATAAACTGTGAAACACATATTCTTGGTTATCGAGAATAAAAACAGTTTACATTAAGTCTTTTATACACACTTTACCGTGGAACAGTTCCGGCGGCAGCTGCAAACTCTGAGCTTATCTGCCAAGTAGCAGACGTCCTGTTCCGATAGTAGTTATTAAAATCGATCTCGAGGAATAGCTGTTATACATTTGTGACTTTGTCAAAGTCTCTTTACAACAGTTCAGAGTTTTAAAATTGTAGAGACTGAAATAGGAAGTACTTTTTTTTTCTGAAATATTCATACTTTTTGCTGCTTCCAGATTATCTGCCTTGCTTCTAAACGACAGATATAGTTCACTACTTCACAGATCGTATTTTAGAACCCTAGCAAATCATTTTGAGTCTTTACACACTGGATAGTGCTCAGATTCTTTCAAATATTCACCTTGTGCAAAGCACTTGATTCACCGTCCTTGAATTGCTTATCAGAAACTGTTTGATTAGATAATGATAAATAAGCTTACATTTCAAGCATTCCCTACAAAAAAGTATTACATCGATTGGATATTTCTTGAAATATTATTAATTTTTGGAATGTAAAAATAATTTGGGACATAAGTAAATCTTAATGTATTGAATACATTTTGTTTATAAAAAGTTATTTTTGATGAATTAGTCAAAATTAGTTACATCTTATAGTTTTACTGATAAAATATTAAATAAATTTTTTTCCTCATTGAAAAAAATGAAAAAAAAATAATTAATTAAAACAGCTTGTTGCATAATTTTAATCAATTTTTCACGGGTTATTTAAATTGTTTTTTATGCTTAAAAGAAATATACTTTCAGACTTTTTACAATGATTTTATACCGTTAAAACATTTTAGAAACATTTTTTTCATTAGCTAGGCATAGTTTATCGAGCTGATACAGAGTCAGAATGCAAGTGACACAACAAAATTCTACGATCAATTCATTATTTGAATGTAGCGAATCCTAAAACAAGAAAAAATAAAATAAAATAAATATTTAATTTACAATATTAAATACATTTAACAATCTGAATAAAATACGGAAAGTATTGTCCTGATAAAACAAAGCTTAAGACGTGTCCTTATGGTTCAATGACTAATTAACAATGCCTTTATTGACAAGGTGGATCAAATTTTGTTGGTATTTCATATTCATTTTATGATATCTGATACCTCCTTTTTCATATGAATAAATTGAAATAATTATGTTTGATGCAAATTTGAATTTATAGTTAATTTTATTTCATTGTTTACTCAATTACAATAACATTGAACGCGCTTAAAATCTATTGTATATTTTGTGCTGTCAAATGTGGGATTATATGAAAGCTTCTGAAACTTATTTGTTTATTATAACTCACTTTACAATGTTCATAGAATAGCACATTTTTCATAAAAAGTAAAATTAATGAAAATCGTTTTAATATATTATACTTAATTTATTCGAATGATACTGATCAGCAATCAGTAATGGTCTTACAAACCAAATCGTAATTTCTTGCATAATTACGTATTCTTTTATGCTAAAATGCTTAAATTTGTGTAGTTCTTAAAGTCGAACGATAAAATAATTTAATCATTTTTCTACTATTAATTATTTTAATTTATTGGTACATTTTTCTAAAATTTTTACAGTACATTTTTCTTCAGAAAACTGTTCTTCATTGAACCAGTCATTTATCTTTTTAATTTGATTTCTCTGTATGATATATAATCAACATCAAATAGAATTAAATTAAATAACTATCCTTATTCCACATCAATATTTTAAAACTTATTTTAAAAATCTTGATAAATTGAGATTAATTGTGAGCATTGTTAAATTCAAACATTAATGAGAAGGGCGTATCCGAAAATATTCAGTTGTGTATTACATTAATTACATATTACGTAAATATAGGGTAATGCATATCGAATGAATAGTTTTAATGCATTTTCACTGTCACTTTTAATTTATACTCAAGAATGCAATTATAAAACTCGCACATTTCTAAGTGAAATGGAAAACGCAAGTCATGAGCACATAACAATCCTTCACAAATAAAATTATTTCTCGGATTTTGTGAAAATGTGCACACAAGTGCCGAGTACATAGAAGAAAGAGAGAAATTTCTTCTCTTTTAACTTTGTATCTTATATAGATCTCAGTAATTTCCTTGCACAATTTCTTCATCAGCGTGTGAAAAAGGGGTCTAAAAACCGCCCCTTGGTTTGTGGCGAACGATCTGACCGCATAAGCAAGAAAATGCAATCGTTTTTTATTGTTATTATTTTTTCTTATTTTTCTTGAAAGAAGAAAGTCCTGCGAAGCATAATTTTCATGAATAATGATTGTAGCCAGGGGCCTCGACTACAGCTGGGGGGTAGGGGAAAGGGGAGTCATCCCGATTTCCTTATTCGACGCACAAGCGAAAGGGTTAAAGGCTACCAGGTTAGAGCGTGAGGTCAATCTAAAGAATAATGTCAGATTTTTGCTCGATCTACTGTTAAAAACATGGACGGTTTATTATTATTAATCTTTTTGTAGCTTGTTCCCTGCTTTCTTTTCAGCTGATTGTTGTTTGGTGCTGACCATTTTTTATGAAACTAGCGATGCGCTTAATTTGTTATTACTATCATTATACTTGAGTTTTTTTTGCCTGGGAAATTAACTATTTGTTTCAGATTTGACAGAAAGTGGAATTTATGTTAAGAGTTAATTGAATGAAGGGAAAAATAATTTGTTCAATAATGTAACGTTGCAAGGAATTTTTCATGCAGATCTGTTGATATGTTAATATCAAAACCCGTTATTTGCATTTATTATTCGATTTCGTCGTTTTACGAAAAATACAGTTATCCTTCAATTGCCGTGAATCATCATTTTTTTAAATGATGCTTTGAATGTTATTTGTATTTTATTTATTTATTTATTCCGCTTATGAAATGAAACAAGTTGGGTAATTTGACTCTTTCCAAGCAGGAACATTTTAAGATCTAGAGAGTAAAGATTAAAAATGACTTAATAGGAAAGAAATTTCGTTAAGATGAAAAAAAACGAAGTGAAACAAATTATAAGTATTAAGGTAAAAAGCGTAAAATGAAATTATTATAATGGAAAAGTAAAGAAAAATAAATTATAACCTGTGAGAAAAATGTAATCGTTATGTGAGTTACTTATGAATTACTTTATACATTTTCTAACATTCCGTTAGTTGTAAAGTTAAAAAAGACCTAGTTTATTTATTATTTAACTATGATAACAAACTAGTAATCTCCTACTTTAAAAATAATCTTTCAAATTTTACTCAAAGTTAATGAAATGTATAAATAGTCTACAACATTTTCAATAAAAGAAAATAGTTTCATGGTGAAAAATTGCGATGACTATCACAAAACATGCAATAATTTATTATGATAAAAATTTCATTTTGTCTAGTTTGAGTGGTTTTATTTGTTAGTTTATGTTTTAAATTATCAGAACAGAATTTAAAAAATCGCATTAAATGTAGCTATTCCGAGTTGTCATTTTAAAAATAATTATTATCATGGGGAAAATCTTTAAATTCATCCTTATACTTCACATAAATTAAAATGTTTTTCCTTCTTTGTAAAATTCATAACTTGTTTCATATGCTTTTTAGTACAAATTTATAAATCACTAATCGTAAGCCATATTTATACATATGTAGAAATATTTTTTTTTATTTCATCTAATTGAAATTACTATGAGAAAAAAATTAGCTTACGTATAGAATACATAAACTTATATCTGCTTTTGCATCAAAAATTTTACAGGTATCATAATTTAAATTTTATTTTATACACTCTCAAAAATTTAAAAATGTTATGGGTTTCTTATATGTATTATTTATTTACTTATTTGTATTTATTTATTTATTTTTACACTTTAATTCCTGAATTTACCGAGGATCACACATTCTTCCTTTCTTAATCCATTATGATTTTCTTGGCAAATTAGTTACACATTCGGTATACCTTCCTCTTCTCTTACTTCTGAAGAAAGGCAAATCTTTTTATGCGTATTTAGTGCATATTCTTTTTACCTTATTAATTTGAAAATTAGTTTAAAATATTAATTTGAAAATTAGTTTAAAATATTAATTTGAAAATTAGTTTAAAATATTAACTGTTTGAATTAGTTTTAAATATTAATAGTTGGAATTAGTTTTAAATATAATAGTTGGAATTATATATATATATATAGTTTAAAATATTTTTGTCAATACGCAGAGAATATTAATTCCAAAACATTTTTGAAATGGAATCATCATATCATTTAGCATTATTTATTTTATCACTGTTTGATGTTAATGTTATTTTGAACAATGGTACTTGTTCTTCATTTATCCTAAACTTTACTTTTAAAACTTTTAAAATTACGCGCTTTTGTTTTTAAATAATATTGTAAATTTAAAAGAAATATCTGCAAAATTTTAAATCATTTATACTGTTATTTAAAAAGTTACATTGCCTATAATTTATCAAATCTTACTCGAAACAATATTTTTTACTTAATTTTTCATTCCAGTTAGTATAATATCTGCTTAAAATATAAATATGGTGGATCCTAAGAGAATATCAAAAAGAATTGAAACACATAATGCGTAACATGTGGTTTAAATTTCATATTAAAAACTGGATGTGAAGATACATGACAAAAATTTTAAGTTAATTAAGCAATTAATTTTGCTTTAAATTACTATAATGTAAAACAAAAGGAAATAAACATTTTTTGTTAAAGAAAAAATAACGTTTTATGAAGATGTATCTTGAAGTTTTAAACAATTCATTCTTCAAAAGCATGTACATAAATTTTTATTCATAACAATGCTTATGATATTTGCTTATATGAAATTCTATATTTTTTTTACTTCAGTAATGCCATAAATATGTTTACACAGTCTTTAGCTCTAATTTATTTTCTATAATATGGACCTTTTTGAAATAAGACCAATTAGACCTTAAAATATTAATTTTTATCCTACTGATACATATTTGCGAACATGAATATTTTTTCATCTGAATTTATGGTCCTAAATTTTCCTACATATTATTGAATACCGAGCAAAAAAAAACTCTCCTAACACTAAATAATTTTAATTGATAATTGATTAGAATTTAGGAATAATTTAAGTGTCCTGGCTGATATTCTCAATTGAGTGAAAGTAAGTACTTCAATCTGAATCCTTCAGTCAATTGTTGCAAAACTAAAATTTCTAATATATATACATAATAATTATTTTATATCTATTAATGTTAATTAACATATTTGATTTGATTCGTAAAGAAAATCTTCACATGAAGATCTTTACTTAATTATGCGTTATTTTCGTTGTTTTAATATGATGGGGTTATTATTTGTATCACTTTAGTTTGACTCTTTCATAATTAATGCTACTCTAACTTAGATAGAATTGCTAAATATATATATATATATATATATATATATATATTTCAATATATTAGAGTTTTAATGGGCAGTGAAGAAAGACAGATTTTACACATAAAAAAAAAGGTGAAGGAATGCTAAAACAACTCTTATTAATTTCCTTTTTCATAAGACTAAAAAGGCGAAATGCAAATAGTAAGTGGCTGCAGCATTTAATAATAAACGTAATGGTTTCTCTAAGCTAACCCGTACAGAAAACTGATTTCAAAATTTTTAGTTCAACGAGATGATGTTCAGAACTGCAATGAATTATTCAGTACATGCCTTCTGGTTGCAGCCACTCAATCCAAGTAGCTAAGAAATTGACATCTTGACAACTTTGAAATGCTCTATTATTGATGTTACAGGGCTGGCCCGAATTTTTTTATTAAGAAAACTCAACTACAATAGCTTGAGAACGAACCTCTTAAAAATAATTTAGACAGAATATATCGTGGAGAAGACGTATCATGTCTATAGTTTGCTAACGAGGTTTTTAATTTAACAAGAAGTTTTATACAAATTTTTAAAAACAGTATGTTTATTGTGTATATTGTTATTTGCACTGAGTAGTGTGTTGTCAATTTTTAAGTAATATTTATGGATCAAAAATAAACAATAACAAAATGGAATAAAGTCACTGCATTTTTGATAAAATTATGTAATAATAATTGCAAGAAAATGTCGTTTTTCTAATAAATCATTTGTGCTAATGAGATGAAGGTTAAATATCAATATCAAAATGGAATTCAATTGCATTGATTTTGATTAAATGAAAGGTTTGGAATTAGATTGTTTCTTCTTTATTTTTTATTCATTTTGCATGGAATATATTCATATTTATGTTAGTTTTAAGTAATTATCTGAAGAAAGGAAAGAAAAACGAAATAAAAAAGAAGCATTATTCAAAAGAGTACTTGGCAGAAATATTATGTGTAAAATGTCAGTATTCGAAAATAAAATTTTAACGAATAATTATAGTAAAGAAGATGTCCGTAAATTATTTTTAATGAAATAAGAAGGGAAAAGAGAGACTTGTAAGACATAAAGAAGATCAAAATATATTTTAATAATAGAGATAATATAGTTTCTTTTTTGGTTGTCTACTCTATTGTCATTTCATCTTCAATCATACGGAGGAATGAACTTTTAAACTCGCTATCCAAATATGACTTCAGGATTGGTTTTTTGAAAGTTTATATTAAAGAACGTGGGCATGATGTTCCTAATATCAACTTAAATGAAATGTAGAGTAGTTATTAAATACAAAGCGTCTAAGATTCTGGTAAATTATTGAAAAAGAAAATTAAGTATGGTATGAAATTAATTACTGCTTTAATGTTCCATAAGCTACAAATGGATGTAATAAAGAAATTTATAAATTTTGATTTTTTTTTCTTTTAAATAATAAAACGAGTTTTTATCTTAGCTTTCATAGGTTTTTTTGGGGATTGCACTATGTGGATTCAATAGGTTATGAACGCCTGTACTCATGGCATAAAGTAAGAATAAAAATAACTAATAAACTTCTCTCTCAAAAGAACTTTACTTATTCAACAATTAAATTGCAATTAAAACAAAAAATGTCTTTTTTTCTATGTCTACAATAACTTACAATATTTAAAATCAAGTGATCTTTCTTTTAACCCTTTATCTACCGACGGTACTTAAAAGTACCCCTCACTTTAAAATAACGTATAATAACCACTTTTACGAATACTCTGACGATATTTAGCAGGAATATTCTCTATAAATTTACTCTTCCAAGATATATAGCAGCACGGGTTCTATGATGAGTATTTTAGTGGGGAAGGCGAATAGTTTTATTGCAGAATTTGGGTTTTCAGCTGACATTTTGATCGGAATGTGAAGATTGTCATTTTTGTTCCGAAAAAGTAGTTAATGTCAAAAGATAAGTGTCTTATTTTTTGTGTGTGTGTTAATGACGATCTTAGAAAATGATTTGACTATTTATTTTAAATGAACAGTGCATATAATTAATTTTACAATTGAATATCTTTAATTAATTAATTAGCTCTAATGGATTAAATTTCCCAAAGTTAGGTATTTTATTTTTGTATATCCCTTAATTTTCAATGTAGTGATAAAAAAAAATGTTGCATGAAAAAATCTGTAGTAAATTATAATGCGGTACATAAAGGGTTAAAGGAATGCGCGCGCGTATGTGATAGTTTATTTAATCACAGTATATATTCATCATTACTTTCTTTATTCATTCTCAGTATTACTTTATATTTTAAATAATTATATGTAGTTCTTTACTTTTAAAGTAATACATATCGACAACTATTACTCAATCTGAAAATATTTATTTTTATTTCTCCTTCCACTTTATATCTCTAGTGATTTTGATTTTTTGTCTTTGAGGGATTAATACAGAAAATTATTCTGAAAGCTTTATTTTAATTACTAACAGTAACCTACCTAGTGATTTGAATATTTTTGCTATAATTATAGTAATCTTAAATTTAAGTATACTAATGAACAATAAAATGAATGTATCGAAAATTGTTGAAAGAAAAAAATATTTTAAAATCAAGATTGTCTCATCCAGACCAACACGGGGTATAATTATACAAATCGGTTTCAAATAACCAAACATTAACTTGAGTTATAAATCATCCAAGCTCCGAACCGGAATCTCTTTACTTTTCAAAACTTGAAAGTGACTTATTGGTTAGTAAAAGCAATACTTTAACCCTAGTTATAGTAAATTAGTAAACGTGAGTCGATTTTTAATTAAGTGGATTTTTTATATTGTAGGAATAGTTAATTAGATTAACCGGATTTAAAATCCATCTGCACACGTGCCTTTAGATAACACAGAAATAAAAATTTCTCAAGTGGATTGTTGATAAATATTTTTATGCATAAATTAAGCTCAGCAAACTTATAGAAATTATTTCACTTCAGTTTGAAATTTGATATTTTAAGTGGTGCAAAAGTAAAAGTACTACCATAAAAGTTAACAATTTTTAAAGAAAATGGCATATCAAAATATTCCTAATTTGTTTTTAATATATATTTTTATGTATTTTTCAGAGTTTTTAATTATATATTTAATGAAACGTCAGACCAATCTAAAACCATTCATAATTTACGTTATAAATACCAACATCTCATTAAAAATAAATGTATTTTAGATTTGTAAAAAATTTTTAATAAATCATGCTATTTTAAGAACACAATTACTGAAAAATAATATTTGTTCTAATAATACTTTTCTACATGCATTTTTAAAGAAAGCACATTTTATACTTTTCATTTACGATAAGAAGTGCTTGAAGTCGTTTTTAGGATACTAAAACTTATTAAAACTGGTAAATTAACTTGCCCGTTTTTTTAATTAAAAGGCTATGCAAACATAATTTCTGTTGAATACTGTCCAGTGACTGATGAGTCAGATATGTTGTAGAAGATGATGGATTACAATAATTATGAATCTTTTCTAACTGACCATCCCATAGAATCTACCATTTTCATAGAGTCAATTATAGTTTCATGGCTTTACATGACCTGTTTCTCATACCAATACGTGAGAAATTTAATATCGCAACCGGGTAGACCAACATGATATTCAAGTAAATATGATTCCGGAAAAGTGGACAAGTTTCAAAGAAACTTTGATCGCTTGTGTTTTACGGGTAACGTCTAACTCATAACTTCGACCTTGCAATGCAGCTGATATAACCTTTCAAAAGATGGAACATTTCCACAAATAGCCAACGGTAGGGATAGCCTAGGTGCTGTAATCCGTTGTAAGGTCATTCGGGTCATGGGATAGCCAGCTAGGGAGCGGTCTCTTCACTGGACAAGTTCTTTCGCTGCATATTTTGGTTGCTTCAGTATTTTAAAATAGACGTTTCATAGTTTACTATGGGAACTGCGAAAACTCTTTTGATGATATCCGGGTTGCTGAGAAAGGGTGTCTTCTTATGGGTAATTACAACCTATGCATAAAATTCGCATCTCTTGTAAACTAGTTTCAGAGCTTTTTCTTCTGATTTAAGTGAAAGAGTGAGATAGTTAAGTGTTACGCGGCGTAACTCATTTGCTTTGTTTTGTATTCTCCCTGTAATTGAATTCTTCTCTTTCAATTTAAACTAGAGAGTGACCTTTGGTGATAGAGGTAGAAGGTCAATTTTCTTTCTTTCTTTTTTTCAGCTTCTTTTTTTCTGAACTTGTTACCAAAGCGTTGTTTAAAATTATCTGTGAAATGGAGAAACTGACTTCGAATAGATCATTCTTTTCTAAATAGAATTTTCTATTGTGTTCTTCAATAGTATGGTAAATTAATAAATAACAATTCTTCTCAAATAATATTATTTCAGTATCGGTTCTGTTATATCTCTTTTTAGAAGAGATGTAACAGATATTTATTCATTTTAAGGGGGATACTCTTCTTCTTTGTAAAAACGTTACAGTTTTAAAACTATAATTTATCTGAAAATGCAACTCATGTATCACAGATTATTAATGTTTTGTGTTATTTTTAAATTGACGGATTTTTTTAAAATGATGATGTAATAAATATCATTAGTTAGTACATACAAATTCTTAAAGTATATACATGTATATGCAACTTTATTTTTATTATTTTTTTGGAATGTTGGATCTATTTTTTTCGGTGCCAATATATTAAAAAATACATTAGTTGAATTATGAAAACGCAAACACAGATATATGTATACATATATATATATATATATATATGTGTGTGAATAAATATATATATATATATGTGTGGTGTGTGTGTACGTATATATATATATTTTTATGTATTTATATTGTATGTGTATATAAATTTATATACAAGTGCGTGTATAATGTTTATACAACCCATAAGATATCTTTGAGCATCATAAAGCAAAATAAAACTGTATAAGATACCTTTATTTATCTAACGTTAATTTAAATATATATAATTGAATTAAATGCTTCTTTTCCAAATTTTTTAAATGTGCTTTCATCTATTTTTTAAGCAGAGCCGAATTAAAGCATTAAAAACAGATATTCAAATGATTTCTTTTATATTTAATAATAATAAGATTAATTAATATTCTCCTTAGTGTATATATATATATATAGGTATTACTTTTAATTATTGCAATTTTAGGTAATTACTTTTAATTTATGACTTGATTCAACTGTATATTTAATTGAATTCAGAAGAGTTTCTATTTTGTAAGCGTTTATTAAAATTTATACTTTAGATTAAAAAAATTTCTACTGCTTTCTAAATAAGGACTTTCTTTACCTCCTTGATTCTTATTTATTTTAAATGCTATTTAAAAAGCAAAAAATTTATTCAAACAAATAGCCATTTAAATTTAAAATGTGCTAAATATTTGGTTTGCTATTTGTTACTTAACTATTTCCATGTTGTTTATCATCACTGTTTTAAAACCTAGTAAATATATACCACTCTATTAAAATTTACTTAATTTCTTCAGTAAATTCATTTTTAACTCTTGTAATTAATATCTTATAAGTCGGCAATTTATCCAACATGATTAAAAATTATCAGGTGTGTGTGTGTACTATCTATCTACTAATTTTATTTCATTTTTTTTCGACCTGTTTGTCAGAAGTAAAAAACTTTACAAAAAGCCCCGATTTGGCCATTGTACTTTATAGATATTTCTCTTGTTCTTTTAGTTTTGGATATGTTGAAACATCATAGAGTGATAATAAATAAAAGAGTTATTGGATAATTATGAATATAAATCATTTTTAAAATTGAGCTTGTCACACCCAAATCAGTCATAGCATGTGATAGTAAAATGTACGTGCTGGTTAAACCTATCACACATAACTGATGATGAGGAGAGTTGTTGGTTGTTTTGAACATACTATGACGTATTACTGTTCAAAAGTGTGGCAAAAATTATAGAGTACAAAAATCATACTTTTAAAGAGGTCTTTGCCTTTTTCATTTTTGTTGTAAAGGCTTGCCTGAGTATTTTTAGAGTTTGAGGAAAAATTGATAAAACGCCGCGACCTCTCTGATCTGGAACATTATGGAAATTACACGTTTTCTACTCTTTGAACTGTTACGTTCAAAATGGAATTTTTGTATTTAAATTTATTTTTTTATTTAATTTGATAATAGATATAATTCCCAAATTGAAATTGCTATTATATCACGAGTTTTCAACCAATCTTCCAGTGGAAAGATTACTTTTATATATACTTCTTTGATATTTGAAGTGATTACTTTAATCAGAAGTTTATTGATTTGTTAAATAAATATTCCTTTTGAATAATTAATCGATCAAACAATTAGTCAGTAGTCTATCAATCAAATAAGCCTGATTAATCAAAACAGGCATAGTACTATAATATCTTGCTCTTTTCTGAGGAAAAATGTGTAAGCTGATATAATCATCCATTAGTTCTTTCTTTTTCCAACTGTGACATTTTGGTCTAGGTTATTTTTGGATAAAATTATTTCAATTAGCAATTATATTTTTAAATCTGCACATCTTTATCATTTCTTTGCCTACATAAAACTTCTTCTATTGTCAATAAAGACATTCATCAAAATATTCCTTGCAAATAAATGCTCAAACAATCTGCTATTTACTCTTGAAATGAGGACAGTACCAAGCAAGAGAAGGTTTTTAACACATATATAAATCAAGTTTCTTTTTCTTAAACGTTAATGCTCAGTGATTACTTCCATTAGACATGCAGGATTTCAGTTATAAAGCGGAACGTCTTTAAATTAACGATACCCTCATCCAATGTTCTCCCAAAAAGGGATGGGCAACTAACGGGTTAAAAATAAGGAAGCCATTGCTGGGGTGGGTCCGTGAGTCATATAGGTGGGTACCTATGGGTCGCTGACCATTACCAGATAGATTTCTTCCCATTCTAAGTTCAAAAACCGCACATTGTCGAAATTTGATTGTTCACTCGTTTAACCTCTATCCTTCAAATCAGCTTGCATATAAGAAAATAAGGTTGGTCAACTGTTAAAGATATTTGACTTCATCTGTTTGTTATTCCTGGCTCCAGGGATGTGTCACTCAATTCTCGTTAACCCCGCAAGGGGGCGTTTTGGCTACCACGGCCGGGTCAGAAGGCCCCTCGTTATTTTCACATCAGGGGGCGCTGACATCACACCCACTTTTCGCACCAAAATGGAAAAGCATACTTCCTCGTTGTGTTCGACATAACTCTTTTATTGGTTAGTCATGGGATAGGGATCATATATATATATATTTGGGAGAGATAATCAAATTAATAGAGTATGAATAGTATCAGAAAGGTGAATGTGAAGTTTTTACTTCCCTTTTTTTAAAAAAAAATAATAAAGGAGATATTGACATTCATATTTCCTTTTCAACTATAAAAAAAGTAAAAACTACACCTTGTAAAGAAATTTTTTTTTTTTTTTTTGCTACTGATTCTACTGATGCTGCCTCGTCATCCAGCACCACCATCTTCCTTTTTAATATTTTTTTTTATTTCTTTATTTATTTTAGAGATCAAAATAATGCCTTCAAATACTTCCCAAAATCGATGTGAAACCTTTCTACAATTTTAGACATGAAATTATTTTAAAATCTAAGAAAAACTCGTATAACATTTAACATCAATTCATATATATATCTAAAATTGTGATATATATACTTCAGATTTATCTTTAAGTAATATAAACTGTGAAATTGGTATTTCTTAAGAGTGAATATATGGTGCAACTGAATCTAGAAAGTAAGTACAAAAATCTTTTCTTCTGTATTAATAAATTATCCATTTATATATTGTTATAGGTTTAGATTAGGTGCTTAATTGAGTATTATGTATTACTCAAAAGGAATTGTTTTATTATACGATACTATATTAACTATATTTGAAATAATAGCAATTGAAGAAAGTGCGTAAAGAAAAATCATAAAGCATTATTAAGTTCTTGTTTATTAAAAACTAAATTTTCTTAAATTTGCTCGATAACTAATAATAAAGTGATAACTTTTCAAATCGTTTTAGCTTTCAATTTCAGTTTTTTAAGTAAAAGAGGAATTCTTTATGTATTTAAAACATTGTTACGGTTTGAGAAGCGACGGAACACTTTCTTGTAATGAAAGAATGGAAAAAGAACTAATTGTACGAAAAAAAAGAAAAATAAAGAAAATTGCAAAATATAAGAGTATGAGTATGTAAGGTATATATGATATTGTAAAAAAAAAAGATTATATCTCTTTTAAACATATTAATAGTTTTTCTTCAAGAATAACTAGTTAATTACGCAAAATAACAATCTGTTTCATTAGTTTCAAACATTTAAGCTATAGAAACACGTTCAGGGAACTTAAAAAATAATAATTAAAACTTTTTATTGAAATATTTCAATTATTTTTTTATCAAAATCAATTTCTGATTCATAAAGCATTAAATGATTTCCTATGATTTTAAGAAAGGTGATTTCATAGAATCTTTTCTTCTATTTAGAAATGAAAAAAAATTCAGCTTTCAGAAAAGTTTCACTATCAAAATTATTATATGCATTCATTTTTATTGAACTTTTACTATTATTAAAAAATAATACAAAAATAAACAGTTCAATGAATGCTTTTTTTTTTTTACAATGTTGGTTTTAAAATATTAGATCATAAAGCAGAAAACAACTATTCCGCTAAATTGTTCTAAAAACAATTTCAATTTTACAGCAATTACCTTCAGATAAAATACACGCAGGAGGTTGCAAAAGTTTTAAAAAGATTTTTTAAATATTTGATCAGATTTCAAGTTTACAAATTTTGTGATAAAGATAATTTAAAAAAAATATTTTAAGAGGCTTTTAAAGTTTCAAATATTCCATGCACACCATAAATGTCGCTACAGATGCTTTTAAATACATCTCTTAAAAACTGTCCCTACTTATTTGTTCATAAATAAGAATAGTGTAAATGAAATATACGAAGAAAACAAATATTTCTAATGCGTTGCAAAAAAATAAAATAACATTTAAATGATCACTTGTGGTATAAGCCGAACGCTTACTTTTCATCTTAGTACTTTTTTGAAACTCTCAATATATCCATATCTAGCTTTAGTAGGTTTGTTTGGTTGTCTTTTTTAGCATAAAGGTCATATATTTGGACAAACTGGGACAAAAAATCAGTAAATTACTTACAACCAAATATAACATGTAAATAATTGTTAGCAATATACAAGGCATGTCTGGAAACGATGTCTCGTTGCGTTCTACCGCAACCGCCGTGGTAGTATTAAAGTTCAACACTTGCGCACACGTGTCTATAGTTGACTGTTCGTCCAGTGATGTCATTATAGTCGGAATATTTTGATTTTACACGTGTTAATGAGGGTTCAAAATGTTTAAGATGTCTGCTGATCCTGCCGACTGTGAAGTGTGTTCTGTAATCCTTTTTTTTTTAACGCAAGGTATGTTAAGCCAGCTGAAATTCATCGTCAACTAGTAGAGATATATGGTGAAAATGTAATGAATGATGGAATGGTGAAAAAATGGGTTCGACAATTTAATGGTGGGTGCACCAATGTTCATTACGAAGCACGGAGTAGTCAGCCTTCTGTTGTTAATGATGGTTAGGTTGAAAAAATGAATGAGAAAATTCGTGAAAACAGACGATTCTCAATAAGATTGCTTTGTGATGAGTTTCCACAAATTTCAACTTTCTTCACTAGCAGCATCTTTCTTTGAAAGAGGGCTTCGACAAGTAGGTTTCCCGATCTGAAAAATGTCTGAACAATGGTGTTAACTATGTAGAAAAATAATTTCCGGCATATTCTTTCATGTAAAAATAAATTTTGTTCTGAAAAAAGAATTTTTTTATGCGAGTGTTTCAAAAACGGTACTTAGTTTCCGGACACTCATTGTATGAGTGAGAGTTATATTTATGTACACTATAAAGCTACACAAGAGAGGGCTATTGGCGACGGACCTTGTGATTTTGAACCTTGGTCAAATGACGAGGACGCTACCTGTACACCCCTCGTATATCTGTAGTCTAAACTCCAAGGGAGAAGAAAGAAAAGTGGCAAGGTATTAAAAAAATCAAGGTGAAAAGGAATATTCTTAGGGAAGGATGACTGAAACATCCCGGAAGCGCGTCATATGAATTTATCTGTGTTACTCTTGGGTTGAAAATCCTAAGTTTAGAAGATTAGCCTCTAACTTATTTCAATTTCTAATCTTCGTAAAAATGCAGATTGTTCGTAAAAGTAAAATATGAACTGTTAAAATATTATAAGGAAAATAAAATGCTATTTCAACAAAAATTTACCACATCGAAATGAGTTTAAAATAATTTAAAGGGAATAATTATTCATTAATATAACTTTTTCCGAATGGAAACTGAGAAAGATTAAGCACAAATGAAGTTAATTTTGATCTTGTCATAAAAATTAGCTTAATGGATCCAAATAGTTTTACATTTGGTTCATACGTTTGGTTACTGAATTTCATTCCTTTATTTATTCTCATATTATTTTTTTTCTTCAATTTGATTTTTCATTTTTGGGATATTAAAACTACGAATAAACTTTACTGAAATGTACATGTAGATTTTGTAAAAAAGGAAAACATATTTGTATGTATACGGAAATAATAGATCATAAATTAAAAATACCTTATTTTGTATCGATCGAAATATCCATGATATAGCAATTAGTTTATTTTTATATATCCCAATCGTAGATTTAGATATTAGTTTAAAAAATTAGAAATTCTAATTTGAATTTTTTTTCTACATTTTTTCTCTTATACATTTACATTTCGTAATTTATATAAAAAAATATTTTCACAAGAATAAAGTTAAATTAATAATATGAAAAATTAGTAACACATTATGCGCAGGTAAAAGAATATGTAGATTTTATTGATAAATAATTGAATTTTGCATAAGTATTCCAACTGAAAAACTCTTCAAAAATCTCAGAAAATAAAAAATGTTTTTCAATACTTAAACAAAAAACTTTGCCATTCTTCGGGAAAATAGAATATGAAAAGAATTATTTGCGCATTTCAAATATCAATATAACCTAAATAAATAGCTCATTCCCGATTAAAGCATTTTTTCGCTCATATATCACGACGCACCTTTAAAGAATCACGATTCACTTTCCTAATTCATCATTTAATTGATATCACGCTTTGAAAGGAAACTAGAGCCCTCTGCATTGAAAATAAACTAGAGCCCATTTAATTGAAAGGAAACTTTTTTCTTCACTCTCGCAAACGCTCTATTCTCCATTATACGATTTTCTTACTTTATGAAGCTAATTGCTAAGACATTCTTATAACAACTGTCTTCGAAAGTTAAAGTAAAGTCTCACTTTGGATTTAATCTTGATTAGTGATCACAAAGCGATTTAAAAGTTAGAGGTCGTATAATACATGTCTGAAACTAGTATCGTGAACCTTTTTAATACTTTTTGTCTAAAAACAAAATAAAAGTCTAGCAGGACCAAAAAAGAGACTTCGGGTGTTCTTTTTATCTTCTTCTTTTTTTCACTTTTTTAGGGGAACTAGTTTATTTCATCCATCATAGAAAACGGATGTGTTACGAAAATAATTCCATGTTCAAAAGAGTTATAAGAGCACAATGGAGTAGCGTGATTTGTCAGTTTTGACCCCAATGCTTTTGGATGTTAGAAAAGAATTTTAATATGGTGCAATTGGTCCAGTTTTTGATTAGTTATACATTCATCTTTTCTTGAATTTATTTATTAAAAAAAGGGCAAACTATTGTCATTGTATCGATAGAACTGTGTTTGCGAAAAAAGCGATTATTTTGTAATTTATGATTCTTAAATGAAAAGCTCAAATATTCCTTTAAAATGAAAGAGTACTTTCTTTAATAAAATGAAATACTGTATACACGAATTTAGTATTATAATTGTAACATTAATAAAAATTTGATTTCTTACTAAATTGCATCATTCTGGAAATTGAGAAACTATTTTCAGTATAACATGTATCATTCAGTTTTATGATGGTTCTTGCGAAATCAGGAGCATATAAGAAAGAAAGCAATGTTTCAATTAATTTACAAAAATAAAGAGATTTAATGGATGAGAGACATTAGTTTCTGGAAATTTTTTTAAGAAGATAGGATTATGTGAGTGGACTTCAGATATTTTCAATACATTAGTTATTTTTTAATTTATATTTTTATGTTATCTTTGATACATTTTTGTATGTATGATATAGGTGTATTTGTAGTCAGATAAATCAGTAGGTTTCAATACATGAAATAAGAAGTCGTGTTTACTTTAGATAAAATTTCATGATTTTTTCCTTATTTTGACTCAATAAATATTTATAAAATGGTTTTTAATAATATATAGACATACATTGTGTTATTAAAATAGGTAAAAAAAATTTCGGTCTGAGTAAGAAATTAAAACCTTGGGGAGGGGGGGGGAATGAAGATATCTATTAGTTTCAGTTCTCTAATCGTTCTATTCTAAATATACACGGAATTTTGTACCTTTTTATGTTTTAATTAATACAGAATTTTGAAAAAGAGAAACTGTTAATTTTACATTAACTACCACTTTGAAGAATTTTTTGCTACGTAACATATTTTTATTATATATATATATTATATATATATATCAGGTATGTATTACGATTATCAATATCTGATTTATTTCACGTGTTGATAAAGTTTTGAAAACTAGACAATATAAATTTTAATGAAAGCCTCGTTTTCGAGCCATCGTATAAATTTGTATGTTTTTAGGAATACTTCTTTGCGAAATTTAAGTCTAAGAAACATTAGTTTTCTACATATTTAACCATGTGCGCATGCTCATGTATTATTTTAGTGGGATTGCACGTGTATCTTTATACTAAAATTTTTAGAAATACAAAATTATTTGCTTCAAAAATGAATATTTTAAAACTGCATCAAAAAAAATAAAATTAGTTTTTATTAGAAAGTTAATCCAAAATTCAATCTATGCTTGTTTATCAAGTTTTTGTATGAACAACATTTTAGAGCTAATAATTATATAGTATATTTGTAACGAACTTATTTTATACTTTCATCTGACTACAATGTGTTTTTTTTCTTTACTCAATTTTGATATTAAAATACTGAATTCATTGAGATTCACTGTATATTTTTATTTTATATATGTATTTAAAACAATTACATATAATCTCATCAGTATCTCGATATTATAAACACGTTTCATTCAGTATACATAACATTGAAAGAATCTGTCTATAGCTAAACATTTTTTAAAATCATAGACTGCAAGCATGTGCCTTTAAGCCATTGTATTTTTGCCTTGAATTTATTTGCATAGAAGTGAATTGGGTATTATGGAATACCATTTACATTTCTAAAAATAACTTTACTGGCTTTTGATACAAATCTCCAAAATCATCGTGGATATATGCTATAAACGACTGTAAGGAATTATCACTTATCAAAGAAATAATATTTATCGTGTAATTATAAAAAATTATTTTAAATAAAAATCATAAATAGAGGGTATTATGAAATAGTCGGGTAATATGGAATAGGTGGATTAAATAATTGGAAAACTAAGTAAGACTTCATAAAACATAATTATATTTAACTATAAAAGCCATATCTTTAAAAATACGCTAAAGTCATTTCTGTTTCGAGTCGATATTTGCAAAAGTTACAAATATAACCTTTCTCTGTTTCAGTACAATCAAGGTGAGTAAACAGAAAACAGTTGATTCAAATTTCCTCTCGTTGATCTTTAGAGAATTTTCCTTAACAGAAGATATATATACATTCAACGTCTTTGTTTTCTGGTTTAATTAGTTGATGGCATAAACTCTATTACAAATGATGCATCAGAATGAATGGATTTATTACAGCTAACCTTTGAGTCATCTCTAGTAGGTTTTGGTCCAAAAGGTCGGTTTAAGTTTGAATTCTTAAGAAAGAATCTTTGAATGTTTTTTGTTACTTTTGAGCCTCTAGTTCCTTATTTTCTTCATTTTTTTTAGTTTATTTCTTAGTGCTTTTTTTATATGGGGAATACGTTATTATCGAAGAAAATCCAGCTTTCCTGCCTCTATATTTGACTTCTGCGTTTTTGGAAGTGGTGGTGATATCTCTATGGGAAGGACAAAATTTGTTGACTTAGACGTATTAGGGGTATTCATATCAGGACTCTTGAAGGAACAGAACTGAGATGTGTCAGAACTTGTTGACGAATATGGAACATGGTTATTTGGTGTTGTCATGACCTAAAACCTAGGAGCATTGAGTGTAAAAGTAATAAAATCTTCACTGCTGAAGACACACCTGTTCGCATGATAAATACCAGTCACTTTGAAGCCGTTTGTTACTATGTCCTGGTATATACTATAGAATAATTTTCAAATAAAAAAAATGTTTTGTTTCCCTTCCAATGCATTCAACTTTTAAAAAATATGCTTTAGTGTTAAATGAGGCTATAATACTATTTATATAACTAATAACTGCTGTTTAGCCATCAATATTATACTCAAAACTCATTTTTTAAACTTTATTTTTATTCAGTACTTTTTGTCAGGTTATATGGAATACCCGACACGCCATCTTGGAAAATGAACCTTTTAAACTGAAGAACAAAACATTGTCAGCTAAAAAAAATTACCACAGTATTACAAACTGCAATTCTTTTAATGTACATTATGCTTAACTTTAATGTTCAAGTCACATGTGGTTCAATAGATTAAAATGTTTGCAAACTTACCTGCAAAAACTTTTGAAAATCGCAAAACATCCTTTGTCCTGTAGTGTGTGGTATGGTAACAAGTGATCAACTTTCATTGTAATGCATCATAAGTTAGCATGCACCTGTAGTTTATGTTTTCCCACTCATTAGCAGCTACAGAGTCAAAACCTCGGTTTTCCATATTATCCAACTATTCCATAATAACTAACTCACATCTACATATTAATTTCCCATGCAATTTCAAGAATAGTATCATTTATTTTTATTTTTATCATCATTCATTATGCTGACAAAAATAAAAATTTATATTAGAAACATATTTAAAAATCCCTTTCACATTCTTCTTTACGACTCTTCGAAATTTGAAGTATATATCAGTTTTCAATGTTCGTACAGCACATTTTTAAGTATTTTCAAGAGTAATACTGCTATACTACAGAAATTCTCTAGTTTTGTCTCAAAATACATAAAGAAAACATGGGTACTATCTATAGTCTGAGTATGCGACAGATAAATGGGGACAAAACCATGAAGTTTCCGTAAATTTGGAATCAGGTTCTTTACACATAATATATACTTCGAAGTTCTAGTTTTATATGATGCGCCTAAAGTCATTTAATGATAAATAGTAAGTGATACACAAGTATCTCCATGTGAAGAAAGATACAATTTAAGCATCTCTGTGAGAAATTTTCCTTTATTGAATTTATATTTCATAAGCATTCAACCCTTAGAATACATTCGATTACACTTTATTTATCTTCAGAATATAGATATTTCTATTTCATATATATATATAAATAGGGTAAATGAGCAAATTTTGTTTAGTCTAAACTAGTCATTTTTCATTAGACTAGATCTTGAAATTTCAATTAATTCTACTCCCCTTGATTTCATCCATATAAATATTAGTTGTGTTATTATAATGGCAATTAGGTTTCTTACTTTTAGAAATTACTTATAGCTTTACAATTTGATTCTTTGCAGACTACTTTTTTTTCTTTTTCAGTCCATTGATACAGACAAATAGAAGGGAACGTTGGCGCCTTAAAATGATGGTTAACCTTACAATCTTGTTCTTAAGGCTCAAAAAGTTTACTAATATACTACTATGATCATTTAACTATGATATATATTGACAGGCGCACGTTTTACATTTCTGTATATTGTTTAGATTTATGTTAGATTTATATATTGCAATTTAATATATATATATATGATATAGAGAACTGCATTGTGTGTGTTTGTGCCACTATATATTACTCAGTCACTTTTTCCCTCCCAGCTACATTATTAAGCTTGAAAGAAGCAGAAGCTGTAGAACGTTTGAAAAAGTTATGTAAAATTTAGTATTTTTACACGCCAAAAATTTACTTTACTTAAGCACATGGATAAAAATTAAGAATGATGAAATTCGAAGTTTTCTGCGAATACTTTTGTTAGCTAACTTTATCTAAAATATTTAAAATCATTAAAAGGTTACAAAAATCTTTAACAAAACAAAAAATTTAAGCTACCCCCCCCCCTTTTCAAGAAATATAATGCTCTAAAGATCTTTTCACTGATTATTCAAAACTTACAGTCATTTATTATTTTTACAACAAAATAATTAACTAAGAACTGGATTAACTTTCAGAACGTCATTATCATTCAGCCTGATAGTAATTATCAAAAGTCAATTCATATTCATATGTACATTTCTCAGCTCTATTGAAATTATGAAAGAACATTCAACCTTTGTTTCCTAAGCAATGAAAAAAAATCTATACAAGTTTCATCATTCAATCTAATACTTCTCTGAGAAGCTTAAACTTTCTATTCGCATGAGTCATTGAATATAAACGCCGCATTATCCAACTGCTCGAGGGCTTTTGGCGACGGACCTCGTAATTCTGAACCATGGTCAAATGACGAGAACGACACCTGAACTCTAGCAGCTCACTCCTAACTTCCGCATCATACCAACGGAAGGATATTTGAGCCTCGACATTTTTAACGTGCATCGGCTCCCTCTGAAAACGGGTCTTCAGCATTACTAGACTCGAACTCATGACACGCCGGTCACGAGTCCGTTACCTTTACCGCCTGGCTACCGCGCCACCCTACTATTTGGTGGATTCAAATGAAGAATATTTCATATAAAAAGAGTTGAAAGCTGTACTGATTTTTAATTTGGTTTTGATTTCTGTAACGTTATTCATTGATTACCGATGCCAACTACATTAGACAAACAAAAGTACTCATCACATTCCCAAATTACCAAAATTTTGATATAAAATATTATGATAAAATGTAATTATTTATAAGTGCAATTTATGATACATAAAATTCTTATTAAATTATAAAAATACTAAATATTAAGAAAAATTACATTTTAAATAAATATTATTTTAGTTACAAAATTTAGCTTATACAATATTTTTCAAAGTGCTTTCACACTTTTCAAAGACTAGCTTGGTCTTAAAAATTTGATTTGATACAGGCTTTTTTTAATATAGTTTTTAAGCCATTTATATAAAAGTTTTATTTAGTTACTGAAGAATCAAACATAAAAGTCGAATATAAATTATTTTTTCCCTTGGTGGATCCCTGCTCTTTATTTATGGCATTTCTTTATGTCTTTTTGAGGAAGATTTATATTAGAGAAATTTACTTTTTCATTAATATGATTAAACAAAATTAGTCCTTGTGCAATTGACTATGAGCAAGCAAGTACTAGATATTATCCGAGATATCTTTTGTGTAAATGTAAAGTATAGAAAAATAATTTATCTGAAAAGGAGAAGGAAAATAAATAATGTTTGTACTTCCTAGTTTGAATTACATCACACCCGATATCTTACGTACATTTTGATGGAATTTTACAAACACAAATGTATAAAAACTCTTGGAGTTCAATAAGAAAATAAAAAGTACATATCCACTCTTGCTTTATATTATACTTTGTGCCATGTATAACAAATTCAAAGTGTTTGAAACATTTACTATATCTGGTGAAGTAGTCCAACATCATTAATATCAAATTAAATTATAAAACATCAACATTAGAAAATTTTCGGCAAGTTTTTATATAATATGTATAGCAAAAGAATGATAAACAAAAATAAAATCAAGGCTGTTACTTAAATATAAATATTAAATATTACAGGTATTTCGAATGTAAAAACCTAGTATAGATATCTTTCAGTATGAGATACTTTCTGTAAAAATACACTTTAAATTTATGCAAAATGGCTAATTTTATTCAATAAGAAATCCAATATGAGAAAAAAACATGAACTTATTTTTTCAAAATAATTTTAAAATTTTGAGTTTAAAATATTTTATAATTCGCAAACAGTTTAAGTCAAAGATTGTTTCTTCTTGTTAACGTTAATTTTGAGTTTTGTTATTACAGAAGCTATAAGTATAGGGAATTGATTGATCGTGAACTAGCAAAGCTAAGCGTTTTTGTTGATGAAAATATTTTAATAGAATCAATTGTTGTGGAATTACTAGGGAAATCAACCAGTAATTAGAAACTACATTCAATGCTTTCGTTGTGAATTGTTAGGAAGAGTTCTGGGCCCCCGAAAATTTACCCTAATTGTGACGGATGTTAAATTCGAAAAGCAGTATCTAATTTTATATTGATGTATCAACAATTTTTCTGGCTGTAAGGGTGATAATGGTTACCTAAAAACTACGCAAAAGCTTCATCAAAAGAAATGAAGACTAATTCGTAAAGAAGTCAAAAGAAAAAAAATTCTATTTAAAATCCACCACACAAAAACTGTTTACTGAAATTTATGTTCGATGGAATGAAAAGTTGATACACATAATGTTTAGTGAGGAGAAAAAGTTATGCTTGGATGCCCTGGAATGGCACGGTTACTATTTACATGATGTTCTAAAACAAGAACTAAGAGGACAAGAACAAGACTGTAAGGCAGCAACATGGGGGTAAACGTGCTCCTGATTTAGGTATGCAATGAGGGATATCACTATAATAATTAAAAAAAACCTCACCAGTGGAAAAATGAATAGTTTTCACTTCATTGGTAGGTTTCGCGATGATGAGCCACAAAAAATAATACACACTGGACTTGATACAAGGTAATTCTGCTGTACATGCAGCCAAAGATTTGAAAATCTAGTTTGACTTGATTGCTCGCTGACAAAGACTTGATGAAGCTAATAAAATATCAACTTACTCAACTAGGAATCGTTATCCACTGATTTAAGTATTATTGAAATTTTTTGGGGGAGGGGAGCTAGCAAGACAAATTTATGAACATTGTCAGCAATATTCAAATGCAAATTATCTTAGAAGTTTCATTATCCATTGTTGGGAAATATGTACTTCACAGTTTTATTCAAAATTTGAATGAAGTTACCAAAGAGACTGGTTGAATTCCTGATGTCTAACGGTACTTATACATACGAAGTATTAATTTTATTTTAAAATAGGCAGCTAAGGATTATTGTGAATTATAGCTAGAATTTATATTCGTATACATTTGCATTTATCATTTTTCGTTCTTAATTTATTTAAATAATTCATAAAATTTTATGTTTTTGCGTGGAAATCTTTTTTTTAAATATTTCTTACCTTTTATATCATGAAATTCTGAATAAATTCTAAAAAAAATTTAGTAAAATAATAAATAATAAACATTTGAATACACACTAATCATAAAAAATTAGCTCAGATAACGTACAAACCTACTAAAGATCTAACGCTAATCACAAATTAAAATAATTAAGTGCTTTATTTTTTTTTCAATAATTTATTCGGACTTATTTAAAAATTTCATACATATATATTTTAAAAAAATCATTCTTTCATATTCTTACAATTTATTTTTGAATAAATAAATTTTTAATTTATTTTCCATTGACATATTTTCCAATGGAAAGACAAGTTATAATTTTTTTATACCATATAACATACATTTGTTAAAAAAATATTTTATTTAAAAAAATTAATCATAAAAAAAATAGTACAAACTTAAATATTTTCTCCTTCTTTTAAGTTTAAAGTAATAAATTATCGTTTTTTGCCTGTTATAGACTTCAAATATTTAAAAATATCATTAATTAAAAGTTCATTCTATTTAAATATTGCTCATTGATCGCTTTCCAGCGCTTAATATAAAAATTTCCACTAACGGTAAAATTTTTAAAAGGAATTAAGGAACATAACAGTAAGTTTTCCTTTCGTTTTTATTCCATATAAATTAAATTATTAATTTTTCAAATTACTCTTATTTATTCCTTAATTTCCAGATAAGAAACTCAGTAAGCATGGTATAATTAAACATTATGGGAATTTAAGCTTTGTTTTAATTTATTTTCTCTCTTTTCTTTTCGTATTTAATGTAATATATTAATTTCTCCATGAAATTTAACAATTATTTCCACTAACGGTAAAAAATTTTAAAGAAATTAAGGAACATAACAGTAAGTTTTCCTTTCGTTTTTATTCCATATAGATTAAATTATTAATTTTTCAAATTACTCTTATTTATTCCTTAATTTCCAGATAAGAAACTCAGTAAGCATGGTATAATTAAACATTATGGGAATTTAAGCTCTGCTTTAATTTCTTTTTCTCTCTTTTCTTTTCGTATTTAATGTAATATATTAATTTCTCCAGGAAATTTACTTTTAATACATTATAATACGAAATCAAATGCATATTTTGTGAAGGACCCCTATTAAAACTTTTTCAAGTTATCATATTGATTAATGGTAGCAGAGGCATTCTTTTCGTTGTTGCCGATTTAAAGCTCAGCAAATGCGCGATACGAACGTCAAATGCTTTATACCGAACTAATCGTTTATTTTCATCACGCCTGTCATTGGCGATCATCTTTGAAAAATCGGCTCGTTTTTTCCCTGGGTCAGGGTTTGACGCTGATGAAACGATGACCAAAAAGGATGAGCATAATACGAGTCAACAAAGGGTAAAAATAAAAATGAAATGAAATGAGAAAAAAGATCCTTCACGTGACTTATGTATTAAAAAAAATTCACCAATTTGATCACAATAGGCGACTTATACAGCGTAAAGCACTGATGTTGTCGCTTGTGATTTGAAGATACAATAATTCAAGGTGTTTAATCCGACATGCTGTATGAGTTTTCAGTAACTGGGCATCAACGCTAAGATCATTCACAAATCCTGCTCTTTTGAAAACGCTGATAATTTATCGTTTTTAAAAAAGAAAGTTTACATTCTTCTTTTCACGCTTGCGTAGTCTGTGGTAAATATTGATGTCTATATTAGAAAGAATTAGTGTTTCAACGGGGATCCTTTTTTAAAAAAATAAAGTATTCAATAGGTATATCATGATACCAATTTAGCTATCATGGTTATTAAATGCAAATATAATGCTTCATAATTAGTTTATAAAACTTTAATTTCTTTTTTTTAAACAGCTATAAAGTGTATTTGCTTAGTTATTTTAAAACAACTACTTATGATTCAATTGCGTAATATTTTGAATTTACTTTCAATGGCAATTCAAAAGATATCGGCAAATTCAATTAGGAAACAAATCTGTCTTGTTTGTTATGTAATTTTTTTTGTAATTTAATCCCACTTATTCTATCATAAATTGAAACTATATCACTATTTTTATAATTTGATCGTATTTAAGCTTAAACTTTGTTATATCCATTCGCTTATAATATTACATGAACAAGTCCCTTTTGTTAAGAAAAAAAATTGAAAATTAATTTGGAGAAAGGTATCTCTTAAATGTGTTTGGTGCCTAAGCATATTTGTTTCCTGCAGAATTTTGATCAAAATTTATTCTGTGGATGCTTTTATAACTGTATAACTTTATAATTAATACTTCGCAGCGCCTATATATGAAAGCCATTTTTCTTCAAATATTGCTGCTAAAAATCGGGCCTATAAGCTATTTTCAAAAGAAATAATTTATATATATATATATATATATGTTAGTTTTTTATTACTAAATTCTTCGATATATTTTCCGAGTTGTCAAACAATACAAATTTTGAACTTGAATTTACAAAAAAAAAAAAAAAAAAAGAATAAGAAAGAAAGAAAGGAAAAAGAAAAAAAAAAGGCTGAATTAATTTTGCATGGGATATAGAGGGACAAAACTTATCAGCATTTATAAAATATCTCTTAAACATTATTCCGTACTATCTTATACGTGAGACCACCCTTTTAGAATCAACGGTTATAAAGCAACAAAAAATATAGTCCAATTTTGGTTGAATGTTTTCAAGTTCTGCAGTACCAAATATTCATCTAAGATTTAATTTTTTTATGCAAAAGTAAACATGCATATTTAGCTCAAAAGCGAATGCTAAAAAAGGTATTCATAATGCATATCGAAATACTGTTTTAAAATTCTATTTTTCATTACATTTTTATTTATATATGCCGGTAGTTTATTTCTATAATCTGTCTTAATAATATTTGCTCGATTCAATGGTAGTCAAAGGCAAGCGAATATTGTTTGAGATTCCCTGATCTAGAACACGTTTCAATTTAACTTCGTTAATAAAAATCGTATTTAAATTCAGTTTCCTAATTTTTTTTTAAAAAAAATCTTTTTTTGTTGTTAGGAATCAAAAAATCAAACTATAAATTATCCCTATTTTGAATTTCAAAAAAGCTAGCTTGAAAGAAAGAGCTTGGGTATATGATACGTGATTAGAAAAGACTAACACCATCAAGCAGCCCATATATATGCGCAATTACATCGTCTCACGATTCCATCTCGATGGGTATTCAATACATTATTCCCCTATTTCTGAGAGTTATGCATGTTTTGGTCAGTAAAAAAAAATCTAGTTTCTTAACTGTTGATGCATTTACGATTTTTCTGTCCTTAACCCAATTTCTGATTTTAAGGCGACTGAGATGGAAATTTTTTGCATTTTTTACTCCTTTAGATAGCTACAAATGTGTCTAATAAAAAGCTATCAAAACAAAAGCTGCTTGGCAATATTTATTCTATTATATTGCAAAAGGAAGAGCTAGATGATGGGAAAATACGTCGTACGCTCTTAGAAAACCATATGTGTTACAAGACCAATTAGTAAACATGCATTGGCACCTAAATCAGCCACGGAACGTGAATTTTAAAGAGCTTTGAAGTTTCATTGTCTCAGAATAAAACCCAACATTCCTGTTTTTCAAACGTGTATATTCTGATGTAAGCATTGATATTTTAATTGATTACAAATTTGGAACATAGAGGGTTTTTTTGCATAAAAATTAATGTACATTAAAAAGTTAAGATTGTTCAATTTACATATACTGATTAATACTTGCCGACGAGTTCATTTTTGCAATGTGAAATAACTGCAATAATAATCTGATTTTTTCCTTTACGCAATTTTATAAAATTAATTTTAAAAAGTAGGAATTTTTGCGATTACGCATAAACGAAAGGGGGAAATATAAGATATTTCCATTATTGTGGTTAAATGCTTTTTGTTCAGTTAATTGTTTGCTGTTGGGTTAAATAAGAGTTATTATTTATTATGGTTGGCATAATTACAGGGAATGCAGTTAGAAGACCATTTAAAATCTACTTGATTTTTTAAATTATGTGTGTAGTTTAAATGCGCTTCGAAATTATCGTCATTGAGACTAGCCGAACAATCGCTGGTAATATGCCAAAATATTTTACATATAATAAGCAAAGAGGAATTAATAAATTTTAAGAAAAATGTTTATAAAACAATTCAATTTTTCCAAAACAATCGAATTTTTGAAAACTTGTGATTGATGCCTTAAGAAATCAGTAAAGCATAAAAAGTTGAAGTAAAAAAAATATTATCATGAAGCACGTCAATAAGATTCAATACTTTTAGCTTTCATTTTTGTTTTAGATAACATTAATTCCAGAATTGTAGTACGTAATATATGTTATCCATGTATTAGTCTAAATTTTGAATCAATTAAATGACTTTATAGGATAACTTGGTGATTAACTTTAAAAGATAACTTTAAAAGATTAAAAGGCTTAATCATACAAAAACAACCAAATGGCTGAAAATTTCTGTTTGGGCTTAATAGAATGATGAAAATGAATTAATTTTGATATTTTATTTTTTACATAAAAAGAATGAAAATAATTCAAAAGAGTATCTAATTATATTTTTCTTAAAATCCAATCTTCATTAATTTTTCAATCAGTTTGGTTACAGTGATCAAACTCTTTTTAAATTTATATACCAGGAAATCTGGAATAACAACCACGATATATGATTTCCATACCCGTGACTGCCTACCTTCGGACCCAATTTTTTTATAAAAAAAATTTTTGAAACAAATTGAGCGTTTTTAGGTAGAAAAATAGAAAAAAATATGTAAATACATAAAATTTTAAAATAAATATTGTACTTTTGGAAAAATTGGTTGTTTTCAAGGAAATTTTACCAAATTTGTTCTAAAACGGGAAACTCTGTATAAAAATTTCTAATGCAATTATCTAAATTTCCTTTATACATAACATACATATTATGGTGCTTTTTAAAATGAACTAAAATCTAAGAAAAATATTAGGAAACAAAAAAATTACAGGCAATTATACATTGTAATATGAAGATTTTGATATTTTTTAAGATTTTTCTTTATAAATACTACCCTCTAAATGAAAAACTATTTAACCTACAACAAAACTTGTGATCCCTTTAAAAAAATAGTATAAAAAGCATTCCCACAAAATTTGAATGCATTATCTTGTTTGGTTCTTAAGACATCATGTTTCTGGTAAAGAGTTTCTTTTAATACATAATTTTGAGAAAAACGCATTTAAAGTTTTATGTTACAGTATAAAGGTATATATACTTTATAAAATTACCTAAAATTCACCAGTATCATATATCATACCTTTCTTTTCTTTCTGGTGCAACCCTTTTTTCTTTTGGTGAGCTCGTGTTTTTTTTTCCTTTTTAATTTTGTAAAAGGTAATGAATGTCTTTCTTCGCCGTTAATCCATCGATAGTCATACAATTTTAATGTGTGCGTATCATATAGCGACCAACATTTAACCCCAACTTATTTATCACTTTCAATAAGCCACTAGCACCTTCATTAAATAGTAGAACTGTTATATATGCCCCTAATTGCAAAGTTTGGAGTTCAACAAAGTTTTGTTTAGTAACTATGTTCCACAGAACACCATTGAAATCCTCATTGCCATTCTGAGTCATTCCCTGTAAACACTTTTCTAAAAGTTTTTGATCACATAGTTTTAAGTAGCGTGGTTTAACAATATTTATAATATTTTGTGGGAGTCCATGGGTTTTGGCAGTGAATATTTTACTAAGTGCCTTTGCTTTTTGAAATTTGCGCCAACTATCTGTTCCCGTTGGGCATTGAAATAGATAGGCTTTTGAGTACTAAAACAGCAGTGATAAAACACAGCAATATAACTGTGCTTTGTATGTTTACTAAATTTTTTGTATTACTGCGAATTGCTATTTCGTAATAATTTTGCAATTTGTCTATAAAATTGTCCATCAATTTTCCCTCCCCTTCCAATCCTTTCACTGACTTTTTTAACTTTCTGAGATGACTTCCAACTCAATGTACGTGACCGATGCATTCTAGTTTATTAACTGTACTAGGAGCGTACACATTTTTTACGGATTCATATGCTTTGGAATTTCCATCACCATAGTAATCAGTGTACTGCAATTTACGAAGATTTTCTGATCGCTCAAATATGCGATATACTCCAACAGTCTCCATGCTTGAAGCAGAACTCTTATGATTGCAACAAACATGTGCATTAGAAGCAGCACTTGGAACTTTAGTATGCTTTGAACATATTGTACAAACATGTGATATTATTTCGATGTCCAAAATCTTTCCTGTGTCAATGGATATGCAACTGACACAACCATTGTGGGACGAGCAGCCACGCTTCTGCAGAATTGAATAGTGACTGAAACACTAAAAAAATTATGGAAATATATTTTATGAACTAAAAAATGAGAAAAACTGTAGAACTTGAGTTAAAAATTGCAATTTTCTGCAACTTCCGGTTTCGAAATGCTACTTCCGGTTTCCTTTTGTAGAGAGTGATGTTTTTTAAAATTACTATAACTTTATTTCTATTTCGCGTAAAGGAAAAAGAAAAGCTGTTTTGGAAAGAAAAATGTTCAAACTATAAGATTTTGAAATTAAAAAAATTTGCCTTATGTAGTCGAAAAATGACATTTTCAACGTAGGCAGTCACCTTAATATAACTTTTTAACCCCTTAATTGCCACAGGCGTATATATCCGTCCTGCTCAACCAGGGCCTTATGTGCCCGGACGTACATATACGTCTTTCCGAAATACGATTCTTTTCTGGTCTTGACAAGTTTTACGACAAATTTACATATTTCAATGGAAAACTTGCTTATTTTTGTGCCCCCCCCCCCGCTCCTCAAATAGACCGCATTCGTGCGCTTTTGTGAAAAATAATGGCAATAGGAAGCAAATCGCATGACTTTTAATTGGCAGTTAAGGAATTACTGTAAAAATTGCATTTCAACTATTATTTTCAGATGAACATGTAAATAGCTAAATTTTGACACAAGTTTGTGAAATATATTCATGCTTTATTGTTTGACAGAAAAACTAAATATTCGGAATCATGAATAATAAACAATCGTCAAAACAGAACGAAAATGGGATAACCAAATTAACTAATTCTTATTGGAGTTGGATAAAACTGATATTGTTAATGGCGTGAAGCGAATAAAAAAATCATGGTATATATACATATATATATGGATTCATTAATTAACTTGCTTAACGTAATAACTTCTGTAATAAAGTCCTCCATTATAACTTTTTTTGTTGAGAATTTAAGTGCGGAATGGGAGAATGATGTCTATTTCAGGGATATTTCCGTAGATATTGAGGACAAACTATTAAAGATCAATATACTATATTTCTAATTCTATAAACGATTCATACTATGTTTCTGTGTTTCCTGTTTTTAATACCATACAATATTTGGACCGATAGCTAAAATTTATAAATTATTATTATTACAAATTACTTTATAAGTAATTTATTTATAAATTTATTTATTATAGTATAGGTTTCTACGATTATTTGATGATAATTTTAAAATTGAATATTTCCTGAATTGTGTGTGTGTTGGAGGGAATAGCATAAGAATTTATATATTTTTCGGAATAAAATAGTTTACTTAAACTTTTTACTTTGTTTTAAGAATAATGAAAAGTTACCTGCCGTTTGATTCAAGAAATTTCGAAAAACATTAAGTTGAAAATTTTTAATCGTCAAATGTTTGACACTCATTTCACATAGGAAAATCCATTTTTTATAAGATAATAACTCAAAAACACTTACAAACAAGATATAAACGAAATTCTTAACAAAGTTTAAAATATATTCTAATTTTAAGATGAGAAATCAGATACATGAAAAATTTGGTTTTTCAAATAGAAAAATTCTGTCTCAGAAATTAATTTTGATTATTTTAACTAACATTAATCTAACAATTTAGTTCTTCTTGTGCCATTAATATTAATAACAATGTCGTCTAGCTGTGATGTTAACTTAGAAAATTATTTTTGACCAGCCTATTTTTTTAGCAACGTTAAAACGTACAAAAAATAAATGGATAAAAAATAGATAAAAATAACAATAAAGACACGCTAGGTTTTTTTATTTAAGATCAAATAGACAAAACCTTTTTATTTTTAAAAATTTTAGATGTTTTATGCAAATTTGACAATCATTTTTCACCGTTTTTATAATTTCATTTTGTAAGCAAACCAAAATACTTAATGACTTTGAGTAATTTTTTATAATATTTATAGAAATTACAAACAGAGTCCCAGAGTCCATTTGTTTCTTTCCATTATCCTACACGTCAAAAAATGTTTGTATTACAGAAAAGATGATGGTCATAATATAGGAATGGATCTAACGTACGAATATCAGCAAATTTCTATCACGAGGAACTATTTTCTGTCAATTTGTCAAAGACACCAATCACACTCGTTAGTACACAAAGCAATTTTTTCAAAGATTTTGATAGCTACAAATCACTGTCATTGATTCATTAATCATGATAATAGATGTTTGCACAGAGTAACTCAGCAACAGAAGGAAGGTCAATCACATGCAAACTGTAAAGCTATGCTTTGTGGTTCAAAGTAGAAGAAATATCTTTTAGCAAATAGGTGAATAATTAATGACTGAAAGCTCTGTCATGGACTTTGATAACTTAATTTGATGTCAGACTCAAGCTTTTTCTGTCAGAACGTAAGAATTAATATTTAGAAGCGCATCAGTTAGTTATCTAAGCTGAAGAATTTTCAACCATTTTTCAAACCAAGATTAACATGTCACTATGTGGTCCTACAATAAGAAAAAGAAATAAATAAAAACGAATATATCTCATTTTGAACTGGATTCTAAGAGTTATCTTTGATGTTTCAGAAAGTAATTGAGCACACACAAACAAAAGCGGTTATTAATTATTTGGGTGGGTGCTTTGTAATAACTAATTCCGTTTAACTAACGGTTTTTGCGAGAAAATTAAAAATACTTACTTGATACTTACAAATATATATCTATGTGGATTTTTTTAAAGATTTTTTTTCTTGACAATTGTGTGAGTTACAATTTGTTGAAACCGAACAAGTGTAAAACAGGCTGTGAACAACTGTTTCTTGAACACGTTTCATTGATTGATTGGTTATTAATATCACAATACGAAACTACTCAAGTGCTGTTGAGAGTGGAATTCGTAATTTATAACCCCTAAGTGGTCAATTTTTTTTGCCTACAATGTTCCAAAAAAGGCCCATTTTTTATTGCATATATTTAAGTAGAGTTCTTAACAGAATGCGAAAATGAAAGAATTTAATTTTAATTTTCAATTTAAAATTTTCTCACTATTTTTATTTGATAGTTGTGGAACCGAAAAACCTATAAATGTTTGCTTTTTATTAGTACACTTTGCATGCTATGAAGATTGTTTTATGTATTCTAAAAGAATTCCCCTCATACTTGCAAACAAACTTCATGTGCGTACCTCTTTTTCAAACGGTTGAGGATTTTGTGTGTGTGCATATATTAACGAACACACAATTTGAAGCATTGTGTAATACTAAGTCTTACACACACTGCAATGGTGACAGAGATAATAACGCCTTTTTTGGATTATCGGTCCATTTTCATTTCTTCTCAAGCAACAAATTGCACGCTGACTTGCCAATCCTTGTTCCTTATCGAATATTTTCAAGAATCTAAATTCTTGCCTTCAATGATATATTCCCGCTTTCACCACAAAGAAAATTCTGGACGAGAAGTATTTCAGTACCATGGAGAAACTACATTAATTCTTAAAATATTGTTAGGATCTCGTTTCCAATATATGTACATCACATATACCGACTTTCAACCCATACAGATAACCCATTCTCAGCCCGTCGTTTTTATGTTATGGGATGTAGATTAAACACATTTTCGCTTTCTTTCTTAAAAAATAAATATGTAAAATACTTTCTTTGTTAAAAAAATAAATATGTAAAATACTTTCTTTGTTAAAAAAATAAATATGTAAGACACGTAACTGCTTAATATCACATCATGTAATTTTAAAAAATGCTCTCATATCTCACAGTGAAACCAAACAACAAACACTCCATTTGTTTAAAATTATTTTTATGAAAATCATTCTCTTTTTTCAAAAGCATATCCATTTCATTTAACTTGATCGATTTGACCATGAGCGACCGCTAAAATAATGCTGCCCGTTTTCCATTTTATTTTTTGTCCAATTTTAACGATTTAAAAATATTTATTACTATGGTTCCGCCCGATTTGATGGGCGTATCGAAGTTACGTCATTGCTTATGTTTTATCGCATACAATTAGGTTTGTTTTGCAGTTAAGAATAATCAACATTTAGTGATTTCGGGTAGCTGTGCTGACCTTCATTTCAGATTTACGATGATTTCGCATGTCATATATGTATATATTTGACAATACCCTCCTACTTTCTTATAACGGGAAGTCAAAGATAAATAAGCACACCTGTTTGCCTTTGTTTTCAATTAATTAAAACAATAAAAAGACGTTTTGAATGAAGATTAATGTTTTACACATGCACATAATTAAGGAATCTCATTCCCATCTAAGATACCGAGACTGTATTCATATAATTCATTATCTTATCCGTTAAACAATCTCTGCTGTGAGATGCTGTGGAAATTTTTTTTTACAGAAGTTTTTATTGGGTCTTTAAAATCAACTGACACATTTCAGTACTTAAAGTAAGAAGTCATCTACTTCTTAGTGTAATAAATTCGAAATGGCAGTACTTTTAACTTACTAAAAAAATATAGTTCTAATTAGAGCCCATAATACGAATTTATGAAATTGTGAAAGAATCTGGAGGTTTTAAATCATGTGTTATGAGGTATAAAACTAAACTTATGATATATTTAAAGTAATATTTTTCTTTTATTAATATGCAGTTACTTAGTAATCACAATGTACGTATTACTCTTCTTTAAAATTGTAATATTTCCAACAATGTGAATGCAAAACTTCTACCATTTATACTAACTTTGAAAATCTATCATTGTATCTTTATTATCATTACTTGCTAAGATATTGAGATAATTTACCGTAAAATCCGGCGTATAACGCGCACTTTTAACACAAAAAATAAGATCAAAATTTACGGGTACGCGTTATACACCGGGTCTAAAAAATGAGAGCTTTAAAAATTAAAAAAAAGAACAGCATAGAAAAAATTAGATTTCTGAGTAGATCGTAATAGTATTTATTTAAAAGAAATGACATTCCTTATGAACTTAAAGGATTGTAGTGTACAAGTGTACTATTTTTTTCTAAAGCTTGGAATAATACCTCAAATAAATGACTTAAAAACATAAAAGCATTGTGCACATACATTTAAGGTTTCTTCTTAAAAAAGAGGGTGCACGTTATATGGCGAATATATCTAAAAATTAAAAACTGAAGTTTGAAAGCATGGGTGCATGTTATACGCCGAATTTTACGGTATATAAAATTAATTTAATTTATCATCTTAGCTTGATGATAAGATAATGAGTTTTTCTCTTAAAAGGTCTAATTAAATTTTTACCTATTTACACAACTTTATTTTTTACCAAGATTATAAATCAAATTGCTTAAATTGATATTCAGGCAAGAATTGGTTTTAATGAGGTCTTGAACCAGAAAATATTTTTAGTACTATCAAGTGCTTTTGCAATAAAAAAAAATTGTTTTTAGTACATTACATTTATGGTACGCATATGAAATAAGAAATGAAATACAAACTTACAAAAATAAACTCTAATCAAACAAAAAGAAAATTATACGTGAATTAGATAGAAATAGAAAATATATTATTTTAATATGTTGAAGAAACCATTACAAAATTCAATCTAAAATCTCCTTTGTTGAAAGAAAGCAAGATGTGTGTGTATACTATCAGTTCTTACAAATTTTACAAGTTGTGTGTGTGTGTGATTTTAAACTCAAAAATAAATTACTAACTTTGCAAGGTTTCAATCAAAAAATAATTCTAAGCAGTTGTACATTTTTCATAACTACGATATTTTATGGTTTATTTCAACTATACAAAATACATTTGATGAGAAACTAGATAGAGAATTTTTAAGATTGCAAATTATTTATTGAATATACTTAAATATATTCTAAATTTGTGAAATGAATAGAAATAGGAAACTCTTCTTTCATTCTTTAACAGAACTGAATCAGTGGCTTAAATAATAAAAGGGTTTGAAGGTTAAAATCCCCCGTAGACAATATATTGTTAATTTTTTGCCATAGAGCAGCTTAGAGCTTTCTCTTACGGGAATTTTAGAATGCCCCCCCCCCCAATGAGAGAGAGACCTACTACTGAACTGAACTAAATTTAAGGTTCATTTTAAAATTCAATTATTAATAATATTTACTGATTAAATGTACCATATTAAAGAAAACTTTTATGATATTAGATTCAGAAAACTTGCAAAAGTTTTGCTACGAATTTTAAGAATGAAGAATGATACAAATTCAAAAATTTCAATTGAACTTTAAGGAACGTACCGAATATCAGAAATTTTTAATACTGAATTTTAACTTCAGCTTATTTTTCAGTAATCATACCTTATCTTAACCCAGGAGTAGTCACGCCGGGCACAGAGTCACTCCAGGTTCACGAAATCTTTAATTCTAGGAAAATAGCTTATTTGTCTCCAATGACCTTGTCAGTATCCTTCTATATGACAGTTTCCATGGGATGTAAAACGTATTTGTCACATATGTTTCTCTTTTTTGGGGTCGTAACAATTTTTTTTTTTTTTGCAATCTTAGGGTACTTGGGGTGACTGAGAGTTCTCTCAACGCGACCACTTTTATTCCAAAATATTTTCCACAAACAGGCTACATTTTACCCTGTAAATGACCTAGTGGTTATGATTTCTGTGTTGTACGACTCATTATGGTTTATAAATATAAACGAACAGAATATAAAGAAAAAAAATTGGCACCTGTGGTCAATGAATCTCAGTTTGATGAAGTTTTACTGAGGAAATAATGAAATTAATCATGATAGCGAACGTAAACTTGAGAAAAGCGATGAACATGAGACGTTTAAGATGAAATGAAAGCTTACAAATGCTAGCTAAAAATACCATCAAAAAGATACGAAACCATAGAAAAAAAAAAAAAAAAAAAAAAAAAAAAAAAAAAAAAAAAAAAAAAAAAAAAAAAAAAAAAAAAAAAAAAAAAAAAAAAAAAAAAAAAAAAAAAAAAAAGATACGAAACCACTAGTGCACCACAAGACACACTGTACCCTGCCAAAAAAGACGCGAGCAAAAAAAAAAAAAAAAAAAAAAAAGAGTTCAACATGCTATTTGTCGATCCTAAAAGACATCAAAACTACAATAAGTTGAACAAAATATGACAGTTTTGCCTGAAAACACATCATTCCTGTAATGTTAGCGAAAAGTTTTTGTAATTAGCGTGTCCTTTATTACACACACATTTGAAACATTTACTTCAGTTTGATTGGCTTTTTTCCCAAATTATCAAAAAATGAATTGAAAAGTCCTTAAAAATAGCTAAGTATACTTTCTTTTACTTAAATTATTCACTGAGATTTCGATTTGTATCGTTTACAGTAAAAATAATTATAAAAAAAAGAAAAGGATTTTTTTTTTTGGGTGACTCCGTCACCCCACGTGACCACTATCTTTAGTATAGAGTGCGCTCCTTCTCCCAGGTTAATAAAGTATTTCATAGGTCAAATAAGAGAAAATATTGCTCAATTTATTGCAATAAGCAGTTGAAATAATTTAAGTTATACTTTTAACAGAGAAAACATTGTAGACTGATCAGTTTGTATATAAAGCATTTGAAAAAAATAGAAACATTTCTTCATTTTTTTTAAAGAGTCTTTGTTACATTTAAATTTTTTAATTTATCCATTATGTAGTCCGTTGTATTGTAACACTCTAAGACTTTGCAATACTTAAAATGATTAAACATTAAAAAATAAAAAAGACTCAAAAAAATTATTTTTTCTTGAAATTTTATACTAGAAGTCACTCCTGGAAACGTAATTGATTCAGATAAAATAATTTCAAAATTAATCCGCAGCTCTACTAAATTAACTCATACGGGTTATTAATTTTTTTACAATTATTTTTTCTGATTAAGAGAATATGTACCTCAAAATGCTATAATTACTTACTTTAAATTTACATAAAATTCAATAAGAGTAACTTTTTATGTATGTTTCTTTTATCCATGCATAAAATTTGTTTGAATTCGTTGAAAAATATTCATAACAATTTGATAAGAATTTTGTTTACTGTTTTTATCTCATACATTGGACTGCCTACTGATTTCAGTCTTAAATTTCTTTTTATAAATTTCTACTGACATTTAAGTATAAAGCAGAGGGTTTAAAATTGATTTAGCTAACCGACTAAATTCGGAAACGGGCTTTTGAATTAATTAATATTTTTTATATTTAGTGTCAACTAAATTAGGATATATATACAAATTTGTTTTAAGAATATTATTACAATAAAAAATTATTTAAATGCAATTTTGTCGGGAACAAATGAAAAGTGACATATTTTCAAAACATTCTCTCTTTTCATATAAAATACTTCTATAATAATATTATTTTGCAATTATATAAATAAGACTTCTCCACAGAGCCTGAGTTAGGATATTTGTAAAATTCACGTTATTTTCAGAGTTACTAGCAATTGAAATAATATTCGTTTATTTTACATGTTTTCAAAACATTCTCTTTTTATGGAATGTGCTTCTATAACAAAATTTTGCCTATATACACTGCTGGCCACCGTAAATGCAACACCAAGAAGGACAAGAGATAGCACAACAAAATTTGTTTTGTAGATAACATGTTGACCAAGTATCAAATGATTAAATTTATAGACTTTTGTGAAGTGTGTGTGCCAGAATCAGTAGCCAGAGTAGCCGCCATTGTCGGAGATCACCGCTGCCACACGCCTCGGCATTGAATCAAAAAGAATTTGGATGTTTTCTTGGGGTACAGCAGACCAAGCAGCTTCCACACGTTGCCAAAATTGATCTGGTGTGGCAGCTGCGGGTGTAATATGGGTCAATCGTTGAGCAACCATGGACCACATGTTTTCTATCGGCGAAAGATCCGGAGAGCGAGCTGCCCAGGGAAGCAATTCAATCTGGTGATTGACGAAGAACCTTTGGACAATGCGTGCCACGCATTATTCTGTTGAAATATGGCTGTGGCCATGCCCTGAAGGTAAGGAAGGACAACTGGCTCCAACACCTCGGAGATGTAGCGCTGGCCGTTTAAAGTAGCGGCAATGCGTACTAGAGGAGTGCGAGAGTGATATCCAATACCGCCCCATACGATAATACCCGGTGCAGGACCAGTGTGGCGGTGCAAAATGCAACTGTTTAGCATCCTCTCTCCACGGTGTCTCCAGACTCGAATCGACCATCGTGGTGTTGCAGACAGATGCGTGACTCTTCAGTAAAGATAACTTCATTCCATTCTGCCACCCACATCCTTCTTTCACCGCACCATTGGTGGCGGAGACGTCTGTGGTTCTACGTCAAGGGTAGACCAAGCAATGGACGTCTTGCGGACAGACCACTCTGCTGTAAACGGCGTCGAATGGTACGCGCAGACACTGAATGATGCGTTACAGACTCAATGTGCTGTGCTATGGTTCGTGATGTAACTGAGAGATCCGTCACTGCCATGCGCACAATTTGCCTGTCCTCCCGTGAAGTGGTGCACTGAGGTGGATGCGATCGACCACGTCAGTCCGTTGTATCCTCCTGCATCCAACGGTCACATATCTGCATTACAGTTGTTTGGTTTCGTCCAACACGACTACCGATTTCCCTGAAAGCTAATCCACAATCTCGGTAGGCCACTATCCTTCCTCTGTCGAACTCGGATACTCGATAAAAGCTGATCGCTGTTTTCTACGAGACATAACTGAACTTTTTTTGAAAAAACCACAAGAAAAACACAATTGCCGAACTTGAAATCGTCAAAATCTCCAATCCTTAAATAGCGCTTTGAGGTGGCGCCACAGGCGTGCGTGATGTGTGTCTGCGCTGAAATTCTAATCATTTGCATATCTCACCTCTACTAATGCATATTGTAAATTTCATGTTATTTGCGTGATTCCTTCAGGGTGCTTGCATTTACGGTGGCCAGCTGTGTATATAGGCAAATATAGAGCCTGAAATAGTATTTTTGATATTACATATTTTATAGATGAATTTATTTATATTTTAATATATGAAAGTAGTGAATGTATTGCTTATTTCGATAAATAATAACTCTGAAAATTTAATGTGAGTCCTTAAGAATCCTAGTTCAGTCCCTGTTGAGAAGTCTTAACTGTATGTAAACAAAATGTTATTAGTGTAAAAGCCTTTTTCAAAAGAAGTGAATATTTTAAGTTTTTTCAATTTTTTCATTTTTTGGCAATTTAGATTTTTAAAAACTTTTTATTGTATGAATATTCTTAAAATAATTTTTATTGTAATAATATTCTTAAAATAATTTTATATGTAATTCTAACTCACGTGACTGTAAATATATATGCTTTTACAAAATCACGAATCTGAGCATAGTAGGATTTCTTAATTGTTTTAGCAATTTTGAATTTTTCCATGCAGTTTTTTTTAAAGAACCAATCCAAATACTTTCATGTTGCGAAATATTTAAAGAAAATAGGGAAGTAATCAATTACCTGTGATTGATTCTTTTACTTTCACTCAGTAAAAAAAAAAGCAATTTTATAATATTATAGCCTTCAACTACAGTAAGAAACCCAATAAGTAGTTTAAAATTTAAAAAGATAAAATATAAAATTAAAAAGAATGTAATCAACGCAAGATGCCATTGAAAGGTACTAAATCCCTTAATACAGACAAGACGTTAGATCAATAAAAATATACGGATCTGAATATATCATTTTTGTTGCCAAAGATATATAATAAATATTTTTTCCTTAATTTTTTTCATAAATATGGATTTTTTGTATTCATTTATTGAAATTGCTTCACATATTATTGCTTTCAAGAACAATGGATAGTCCTACGTTGTAGTTTTCGTGAATATTTCTTGAGAAAATTTGAATAATATAGCAAAGTATTCGTTAAAAACAGTAAAATAAACAAAACTGTCATGCTCTTATTCGATCACTTACAAATAACAACATCAAAAGGAAAAAGAGAAATGAACTGCTACTGTGAACAATGTACTATGATGTTTAAGACAAAAATAAAAAACACATAAGTTTAAACATGAATGCATTTTAGGCTTAAGATTCTAAAAGTTCCATAATCTGCCATTCATAACCAGTTCGAAAGTAAATTACGCTCACGCGCCGAGGTATTCTTTTAAGCAAAAACTAAAATGCACAAAGAGTTTATCCCAAGCTTCTCTAAGTGCAGAAAATTCACAATTTGCATAAAATTTTAGGCAATGTAATTTCAGTGTGTGTGTGTGTGAGCAAGATAATAAATTTTAAATCTGAATAATATTACGAAAATAATATTCAGTTCATTTTCAACTCGTGTCACTCAACAGTTTCTCAACTGAATTTATTAACAATAAGCGGTTCATTAATTTCTTTGTCGCAGGACTTCCAAAAAGGTGAATAGACAATCGTCTATTTATGAGAAAAGAGCAGCGTGTAAGAATTTGAAAAATGTTGCAGAAATAATAATTTACACCCGTTCAATGACCGTCAAAGCTCTGAAGAAACCATCGCATGCGAATGCTCTACAAAAACTTTCATCTTCAACTATCAAATTATGATTCTGGGAAAAAAGGATTCTTGCATTCGTTATTCAGGGAAAAACATGAAAGAAAGCGGAGGAAGGCAAAAGGAAATATATATAACCTATCCTCTAAAGCCGTGAACTTAAAATTTACATAATAGGACTATTCCTAAGCGATGCAGTTTATGTCACCACCACTGAATCAAGCCCAAATAATCCGGTCTGAAAACTTTCAGAACTTTCTTTGCAAAATGCGGGGTGATTAACTACATGTCAGGGTCAAAAAAGGTCTCTGAAGATCTCATTCGGAGAAAGAAAATGTCACTGGGTAGAAACGAATGCAGGTTAGAACGGAATTCCCACCTGATACTATTAGGTCTTTCACATTTCGGGCTAGTGTTTTATTTCTTTGTCTTTTTTTAGTGACAAAGACGCAAGACCGAAGGACGAATGTTTGCTTTTTATCTCGAAAGATGATTTCATGAAGAAAAGCTGGGGTTGCGATGCATAAGAAATAAAACAGTTTTTTCACGTATTAAACGGATTAGATATGTAGCATTATTTAATTTCGATCATGATATCATAATGAAATATCTCCCTTTCACGAAACAGTTCTATTCAAATAATTTTCGTTCTTAATGTCACAGTAAAGTTATTATATTTTCCGCATTATATTATTATATTAAGCTTTAGGTACCTAAAACTTCTTTTTTTACCTTTGAAATATTACTTTAGTACTTATTAACATCATAAGAGCATTGCAAATCAAACATTTCTTTAATTTCGGGAATTTGCAGTACGTAACTAGTTAAAATAATGTGAATTATAATTTAAAAAATGTTCATAAGCTAAGTTTTTTTTGAGGAAAAACAAATAAAACTTTTAAAGACGAATTTCCCAGATTTTTTTTTGTATTAGTTATTTTATTTATTATTACTACGTGACACACAAAAATTACTAAACTTTGATAAATAAAAATATTTTAGATTAAAATTTTGTCTAAGTTATATATATATATATATATATATATATATCATTGAAATACATTTAAAAATCATTGCACATTATTTTGACAGCTGTATCAAGCGTCATAATAATTTATTTCTTTATTTCTTTTCTTTCATAATATATAGTAATCGCCAATCATTAATGAAAACTTATCTTATTATTGTAAATTTATAAAGTACAAAATATTTAATATTTATATTATCTGCCCCTTTCATTCTTTTTAAATAATAATTAAATTTAAAAGAGTAGGCTAGATTATTTCAATACAATTTTTCGATATAAAAGTGCTTAAAAGCTTTAATAACCCTCGTTTCCCTTTGAAGTACCATGTTAAAAAACAATCAACCAATCAACTTAAAAGCTTCAAAACTGATGTTTCATTTCCCCGTAGGTCATCGAACTGGAATTCCTGTGATTTTCAGTCACATTCTAAAATTTAAATTATTAGATAAATAAATAAGAAGTATGTGCAATATGTAGTTTTACTACTCACATGAAACCAATTCCTTTTTAGCATTCCAAGAGCAAAAATTTATTTAAAGTATGACTTTATATCATCTATATGAAATTAATTTGAGGTTTAGTTCATGTATTTAAAATGAGTTCGACAATCTTTTAATTGTACACGACTAAGTAGAATTTCCTTTTCAGAGAATTTTCTTCTACATTACTTTACAAATGGTTTGAAAATCTTATGAACTATATAAAATAAAAGTATTTATATTGATATTAAAAATGTTTTTTTAAAAAAAAAGCCTCCGCACGCACTCTCGAGTGGACTTCATGTTACTTAAAAACCATTAAGTTATTTAACTTTTAATTTTCCTTACATTTTATAATTATTTTTATTTAACCACTCCTCACGTTTAGAGCCATATCATGGCCCCAGTAGCCTAGTGGTCAAGGTAATAAGCTCAAACGTCCTCCCTTTGGTTTGGTAGTTAAGAAAGGAGAGGGTACCAGAGCTCAGGTATCGTCCTCTTCACTTGACCATGGTTCAAAAGTATGAGGTCCATCGCCAAAAGCCCTCGAGTAGCTGAACAGTGCAGCGTGTTAATATTCACTCACTCATTACACAATTTTCACTAAAACCTTAGGATTTATTGATATCACGACAGCTGGAAATAAAGATTTCCGAAATTAGAAATATTTAACTGCATCCATTACCGTACATTAAAGTGAAAAGTACACATACTAGAGTCAAAGATACCCAGGATAACAATGCTTTATACTGTCGTGAAAACAAATCATTTATGGTTGTTTTTTTTTTATTCAAGACAATTTTTTCCCAAAACCTTTAATGTTAAGAAAGACATAAGAAACAATGTCATACTTTTTCTTCACCTTTAAGGTTTCTGTGAAAATGCTTGAGGCACCGTCATCAGCATTTGCTTCCGTACCACACGCATGCTGTGGAAGATGGCAATTCAACATCAAAGTTAGACAACTGCGGTAGCCCAACATCTGGCCTCTAATCCATCAGTTTCAGATTGAACATTGAGTTCGTTACACAGGCGTGTCACAGAATTCATGGGGTTTCAGCTCTAAATGCAAAGAATAAAAGAACATTTTTGCCCAACAACTGGCTTTAGGGTCTTGTTGCTTTAACTTGAGTTTTTGTTTCCGTCTGGCAATGAAGGATTAACTTATTAACTCAAACATATAATTTGTTTTTGTTAACGAAGACCACTTTCTAAGAAGGTCTGATTGAGTTTTCAAGTTGCTGATTTGTACTTTTCTGCAATGCGGGTCTGTCATACTTAACAATTCTTAGAAAGAAAATGGTTTAATCTATTTTTTAAAAGCTTGGAATTTCTCCCCGGGGGCTGCTGAGCTTAATAATTCATTTCCTGATTTAAATAAGCACTTTTCTATAGGGTTTTGTAGCAATACATGTTGATCATTAAATAAGAGAATGTTTTCTTATATTTTTTTGGAGTAAGTAGTAAATCTTCAAAAAATTTAAGTTTCTTTGATTACGCAAAGACAATCCCCTTTAGATTTTCTATAAGAAAATTGCCAAACTGAATTCAGAATAATGGTACTTAAATAGATTACTCTCTTGTGTGAATTATTCTAAAAATTAGAAGATTTTTATTATTTATTTCATTTCATTTAAGTATTTTAAAGGAACAATAATGTATAGAAATTATATTACTCATAAGAAAGACACTTAAATTAGAAAATTTAAATGTACAAAGTATCTTGCAATGCTCGAATATATTTCGGCATTAAAAGTAATATTCACATTAAACTTTCTTCATTATAATATTTTTTAAGAAAATAGGTTCAGTTAGGATTAATCATACTACCGATTTATTTTTATGCAGTTAAATAAAACAGCAAATGTGATCTAGAATAAAAAATAGACTCTATCCTATTTTTAGTTATCTTCATGAAATTGTTTTATTTTAGTATGAAGAACACTGGTGTACAAAATTGCAGTAATTTGTGCATTCAGTGAAATTTTTTAAAGAATATGAAATAATGAAAATAAATAAATAAATACTTCTGAACAAAGATAAAACTTTTTAGTGCCAATTACATAATTTACTTTTTTTGAATTATATCAAATTAAGTACATACTTAATTTTCGATTAAAAATTGCCCAGTATTTCTGGAGAGATAACTAAAATCGAAAATTCATTTTATTTTGAACGCAATTGTATTTCCATTGCTCTTTTGACAATTACTTGTTAATACAATAATTATAATTATGTGTACTGCATATATATATATATATATATAAATATATATATATATATAGTTTAAATCATAAATAGGTTGTGAACCTACCCACATGCATTTGGGGATTATACATTACTCTCGAAAAAACATGTCAAACTCTCTATATTGGATATTTAATACTGTATTTGTCATTAACATTTGCGTCATTTCTATCTTTGTATTAAAATAGGATAACAACACCTGCTTATTTTAGTATCTGAAATTTAGATTGGCTTTATTTAACCCGCAGTAAAATTACTGGAAGCCTCCAGATGTTTTTATGAGTTCAAGATCCATGTGCATTCGTTTATTATTAACTCACACTGTATAACAAATATTTTTGTTGTTCTGAGGATTGATCGATTGACAATGAAAATAAAACTACTGAGCCTCAATTCAGTAGTTTGTACTACCAAGCTGGTACAGGTTTATAAGCTGGGATAAAATAGATTCACTGCATTCCTCAAATACCTTTGAATATTTATTGTTCAAATTTCTATGCTAAGCAAAATATACGCGTTATTTGCTAATGAATTATTAGATAAGTGCAGAAGTTCCACCCATTTCTTATGACAGTGAAGATGCACAAAGAATACAAAGTTTATATAACTTATGTTTCGTGTGCTCATCACTACTATCTTCAAACACACTTGCTACTTTTCTGGTTGGAAATAAATCCCACATTGTTAAAATTCCTGAGATTTAGAGTAAAATAAGTCTTGGATAATAGTCCTCACATCATCAAAATCAAATATTTTCAGCTGAAAAAGTAGGTTAACGCACGTGAAACAAATGATACTTAGTAGATGTCGAATCAAGAGAATATGAAGGAGGGTTAAAATCTCCTATACAAGCCCCATTAATTTTTGAGGAGTAATGACATGGACATGGGATTTTGCGCTGATCATAATGGAGGTTACCTTTCCGATTGATGGTGCTGGTCCTCTTCACAGCCAAAAGAGGTCACAGTCTGACAAAATGAAGAAAACATAATGTGCCACAAATGGCTAAAGACTAGATGATATAAACTCACAAAGAATCATTCGCAACTCATCCTATTACACACTCAACTAAACCTTCCTAGGATGTTCTGATTTTGAAGTCATGAAGAAGGTTCAGAAGCTCTCGACGCACAGTTCATGCCCCCCCCCCTCAAAAACACAACTCACTTCATATCTCTTATTACAATCGTTCCCAATATGGCTATTTTTGTATTAGAAAATATGAAAATGTAGGTACTGATCCACTGGTGTCATTGATTTGCATTAAACTGATATGAAACCCAATTATCTAACTTTGTAGTAAAACCCAATGAATCCTGCCATCTTTTGATTATTTGAAAGTTGGATTCAACGAGTAAAAGACGTCCATTCCTTGCCCAATCTTTATATAGTTTCTCTATCCATTCCTGAATTTCCGAAACCACCAAAAACATTTACTGCCATCAATTGTATCCTTTCCATAAACTTGATGTATGGTACAGTATACTGCCTTTTCAAAACTCGTACAAAAAACATATCTCAAGTTCGCTTTACGAATCGACACGTTACATTATTTCAAATGTTTTAAGAAATGATGGGCTATCAGATATAGGATAAGCTTACGTGCTAGTTATTTACACGTTTTACTGACCAGCATTTCCGGTCATCACAGCGTCATGTGTGACGTCAGAACAACTAAAAATTTGCATCTCTAAAAATAGGTAGAACTTCTACATATACGTGACAGTTCCTGTGATATAATGTTTAAAAGACATCCCATAGCTCACATAGAGCTCATCATATTCATATAAATAAAATTCTATCATATATAAGTAAAATATATCGTTAAAATCAATTTAAAGCCATTTAAGAAATGTAAGTCAGTAATGACAGTGTTTGATTTCGGAAGCAATTAATAAAAGTTAGATATCGATCATGGATACTTAAATCGTGTCATATTATTCGTGGGATTTAAAAACAACAAATTACATGTATAAAATTTTTAAAAAAATAGTTTCTTTGATAGAAGTGGAAAAATAGCGACTTGGATAAAAATCGAACGAAGGCATTTAAAGGAAATCGTTGTAAATTACTCTAACATTACAGTTACAGCTAACAAAGTTTCCCAGTAAATTTATTAATAAGTGGTTATTTAAACTGAGAGCACATGCGAAATTTAAAATAATTATCTAGATATGTTTTTTTAACTATCCAATTCATGGATATACATGGAATTAAGTTTGCAGATATTTTTAGTTATAATTTAACGCGTATCTATATGTAACATTTAATAGTCCATTTATAATTTTTAAAATTTTAAGCTAAAAGGTATAAATTAAGGCATTAGTTAATATATATGGTAAAAATTCTTAAACGAATTCTTTTGCGATAGTCTCCTGTTATTATAGTTTCTATTAAGAGTAAAAATTTCGACGTGTTGTCTTGACTTTGGCGGCTGCTTATAGAGCATTTAAGTTGAACTGTCTATCAGTGAATCCACAGTCATCTGCCTTAAGCAACCGTTCTGAAAAAAATTTCTCTCCGATCCAATTGTTAGGCGTTTTTAAACTAATGCCGTTGATAGTTTCTACTTGTGTAAGAAGAGCCCCTGACCTTTATGCAGGTAATAAGACAGAATAATATATGACAATAAGCAGAAAAATAACATACTTCCTTAATTTTTTTTTTTTACTTGACAAAGTTGAAAAATTTATATATATGTAAGATTCTCTTCTACCCGAGTACTTTAATAGAAACAAAGATAATTTTAAGCAAATTATGTATTTACATACTTCACTATGTTAAAATCATTTAACGGTTTTGGTGCGGGAAATAAAAAAAAAGGTAAGCGTTCTGATGTGTGACTGATTTTTTACAATGTGTGGCACAATACTTTTACTATCAAGCTTTCCAACACTTTATCGAAGATTAGCGTAACCTAAAAATGAATTAGGGCTAACTTCTGAATTTATCTTCCTTTTACAAAAGAATTTCAGCACTACTTACTTATTTTGTCAATCAAAAATAGACATAGGCTGTCATGGGGCATTGTATGTAGTATTGATAAGAAGTGAAAATGCTGTGTAAATCACGCGTAATTCGAAGAACAGTATTTCACTTTTTTTTTTTTATACCTTTTTCTTTTATTTATATATTTATCTTGCAGACTTTTTGTGTTCTATTTTGGTAGTTTTTTGAATGTGACTTAATATTTTAAAGAAGAATGCAGCAAAACTATGCATATATATGTATACCTCCATATATGACATTTGACAATCCATTCAAGAAAATATAAGATTTGATATTTATTTATTTATCTTAAAATATACAACAACGAAGTAAGTTTTTAATTCAATAGTTCTTGATAATTTCAAAATGGACCTTAATGAAAAATCACAGAAGGCTTGGAATTTATGTTTTTCAAGGTCCTTTATGTACTCTGTATGTCTAAATATTTTTTAAAATCAGTCTTAGCAATTCTATAAAATTTCATATCGTGTTTGTGAACAATGATTTTTAAGTAGATGAGTGCGTCCGATTTGGTTCGTTAGTTTCAAAAACTGAAATGTTTAGTTTACTGAAGCAACTAATGTAAACTTATATGAAGTTTAATTTAGTGATAAGTGCTGACTTTTATAATCTTCGTACATTTATCTTCTAGGAGTACTTCAAAGTGTGCACAATGATTTCGAATGTGTGTATATTTATAAAAGGAATTAAATTATGATGTTATCAAGTTTTTCTCAAACTGTGATGTGCGCCCCCTAGGAGGGGGTGGTAACCCTACGAGGAAAGCGCGAGCATAATGAAAAGATGAAAACAAAAGATAATTTTTCAAACAAATTATTAATTTACTGGAAGTAAACAAATAAAATACATTCTGACATAATTGAAAAAAAAACATTTACACTTATGGGATACACTTATAAATATATTACCGCGCAACGTATTTTGTAATTAATTTATAACAATACTAAGTTAAGAACAAGCTTAATAATTACTAGTGACCCCATGAGCTTGCTATATATAAAATTATATGCAAAAATTAACACTTATCTCGATAATTTGTATGGTTTATAATTAATTCCTAAAATGCCGATTAAAAATTACATGATTTGCTCCCCAATGCCACCGGTTAACACGTGGGCGAACGTATGTGGTGTATTGGAAGGGGGTGGAAGAGGAGTTAATGAGCAAATCCTCCTCTGAAATAAGTACATTCTTTACAAATACCGCCAAGGTCATTTTATTGCATTCCAAAGCCTTCGAAATAATTTCTTATGGATACCAGTTCACAGAAAAGATCGTACTTCGGAAAGACGTATAAATACGTCTGGAACAAATAATGGACTAGCTGAGCGAGAAGTTTATATTCGCCAGCCGCACTTAGGAGATTACAATCGTATTGTAGGTTTAGCGTCAAAGTATAGTATTATTGAATTTAATACATTGTTATTGTATGGATGAGGGGGGGGGGGTCCGATGAAAATTATGATTCAATATTGGATCGCAAATATAGAAAGTTTGAGAAGCACTGATGTAACCAAAATTCTACTTCCCATTTAATATTTTTTCCATCGTACACATTCATGTATAAAATTAAACATCTAATACATTCTCAGAAAAGATCAGCTAACCTTCAAATTTCGATCTCAATTCATTTTCTTTTATATTCATAGGCTGTAATTTTCCACAAGTTACTCTCCATCCAAAAATCTAAGTTAAAGTATGATGGTTTAGCAGTTATTGAAATAAATATACAATACGAGATTATCTAGGAGGTTATTGAAAGCTATCTGCACGAATGGAATAAAAAACTGATTCCCTAAAAGTCTTATGCTTCTTTCGAAGCGTTACAGATTAACACGAAAGTAGGATTAATGCACATGCATTAAAAATTTTAAATTTAAAAATGTTCTCTACAGAAAAGTATTTTAAAACCAACGCAAATGTGACAATTGTCTTGATTTTGTGTTGGGTTGCATTTAGTTTAATTTTCGAATGGAGAATGGCGCAACTCTGAAATTACAGTCTATAACAATGAAAGGAAATGCGATGGGATTGGTGTGAGTGAGTGAGTTATATTTACGTCGCTCTAGAAAACTGCACAAAACTGTTGGCGACGGACCTTGTAATTTTGAACCATGGTCAAGTGACGAGGATGACACCTGAGCGGGTACCTCCCTCTCCTAACTTCCCCACCACTCCAACTGAAGGACGTTTGAACCTCGACAGATTTCACATGCAGCGGCCTTCTCTCGGGTCTTCAGCGGCGTGAGGCTTGAACAGAGATGGCATATGGAATCTGAAGGTTGGATGATATTTTATGAGAAAGTATTAGCTGTTTAATTTTTTACGCGAATTGTGAAAGGTGAAAAAATAAATATTAAATAGGAAGTAGAGTTTTGATTACATTATGTAAATTAATTGTCCCTACATTTATAGATATGTACTTTCGAGATCATATATTGTGAACTCTAAGTATTACTTCTAGTAAAAATTATTTGGGAAACAATTTATTAAATATCCCTTCTACTAAATATTAAATCTAAATGACAACTTAACTTAAAAATTGTTAACCAATGCCACTTCTGCAATGTTTCAATAAACGTATCCTACAATTTAAATTTATGCGAGGTATATCTTTGAAGAAACAATAAAAAGCAGTGTCTATAAAACTGGAAACACAAGATTACAATCTGTCTCATACTTATGTTCTGGTCTTGCTCCTGCTGTGATGTCCTTACATAAATTAGAGCATCTGCACTATTTTTGTTATCGGTAGAAATAGCGTTATTTTATTTATATGATGCTAAATAAATCATTCTTATCAACCACAGATCACGTCATTGATTTTGCTTAGTTAGTTCTTCCCCTGTTTGCAATTTTTTTTTTATATTTTAGCCTAACCAGTCACTCTAAAATTTCTTAAACTTCTGTATTTAATTTACTCAGTAAGTAAATCGTTGACCGAAATATAGCTTTCAAAATATTCTTAAAATATATGACTTATTTTGTTTTACAGTTTTGTGTAACTGTCAGATATTACATTTATAAAAATGCTTGAATACTAACTTGCTGTTTTACTTGCTTGCTAATAGCTGCTCAAAATGCTGTTTTTAATATTTTTTTCTCTAAAATATAACTTATTTAACATTAATATATTCTATTAGAGAGAAATATTTTTAAAACCTTTTATTCAGCTTTTAAATTTTAAGAACACTTAATTCTTTTTTACCCGAACAATGATTCAAGAGCTATGCTAAAGTTGGTAATACTAATCAATTTTTAAAATTAGTAAATTGGTAAAATTCCTATTGCATTATTAAGTGAGCTTTTATATAAAGCTTCGTTATATCTTTTTAGTAAGAAAAGATAAGGGAGATATATACTTAACAAACATATAATATAAATCAAGACCGTCTAGATAATTCATTCAGAGATTATTTAGAATGTTCTAAATTGAATTTTTAGTTTCATGCTTCGAAATTGAAAAATTAATTTATATTCAAAACTGTTTATTGTTTTCAATCACATAAACAGAAACGATGTCTTTTAAAATTATTTATGACGCTTTTTTGATATCTTCTTAATGGTTTTTGTAAAGTTTTTAAAAATGGCCAAAAAGAATAAAAATAGTGAATTTTTATTAAAAATTAAACTTTGATGAAAACTATATTTACTTGTAGCCTAATAAAGTTGTTGAGCAGTTAAAATACTTTTTTAATGTTTTATACCCCCAGAATGCTAAAATAATAAGTTTCACAAGTATCTTTTTTGACTACTGCTTGTACCCAATTAATGCCTTTTGTATGTAACACTATACAGTATTTCCCACTTACAAAGCTTTGTTTAATATCTTAAATGAAGTAAAAGAAAGACGTTTCTTTTCCTTTTTTTTTTTTTTTTTGTATTTTTCTTTCTTAACTTGAACTCTTATCTCAAATCTCAAGTCATAATTCCAATTAAGTGGACAGCTTTAATTTAGTTAAATTAAACGTTATGCTTATTAAAAAGCTGATAAAACGCACAGCTAATATCTAACTTGAGATTTTCTTATTATATATTTGAAGGTTTTTACCGGAGATGTGCTTAGAAAATGAATAATTAAGACTAAAGAAATAGGGATAAGCCAAAGTGTTTTTGAAACTGAAGATAATGAATCTGGATTAAAAACGCTTTTAAACAATAAGATAGAGAATTGCACCTTCATTCATAACTTATTAGAAAAATCGTTCTAGATTGCAATCTGTATTCAACTGTTCCATTCATAAATATTTAGTTTGAAAATTAAAAAATTCTTTTATATATGCATAATATAATTCTCATAAGTTAAATATGAGGTAACACATGCATTCCTTAAAATTCATCAAAATAATAATGAGTAATAAGATAATGCACAGACAACACTAAATATTGTTATTGATGAAAAATCTGGTACCACTTATACCCTGTGTTTATTGATCTCACTATTTCCTCACTTGACGTCCTAAACAGAAAACATTTCTTTATTTTATTCATTGAATACTTACGTGCTTTGTCACAACTTATATAAAAATGTAGTACAATTCTTAAAATATGTCCTTTAAGAATTAAAATATCTGAAATAACTATTGCTTAAATTTTTTTTAGATGATAAATGATATTATTTATCACGAAAAGCATGGGAAAACAGAGAATAATTTTGTATATTTGAGCGAATATAAATATAGAAAAGGTATTTGTTCAAAACGATCTGTATATATAATTTTTGATATACAATCCAAATAGAGATGCTTAAAAGTTTCCATCAGCACAACATTTTACATAATCAGATTTTTCATCTAATAAAACCAAACCATTATTTTGAGAATTTAATATAGATTTATTTTTTATATACTAATGAATTTCACTCCAAAAATATGAACGTACTGTAAAAAAAATGGGGAAAGTCATATCACAAACAATCTACTTAACACTCAAGCAATGTAAAAATAACACAATGAGATTAAGTCATTTCTTGGTAACATAACCTTCTGAAGCAGTGAAAGGATAGGGGGAGAATGGGAGAATTCTAAGCATCTAAGAACAATATGTGACTTTGAATCCAAGGGAATACAAACATATTTGAATAAAAAAATGAAGAAACTATATTGTCCTTAGACTGTGACTTGATGATGCCTTGAATGTGTGAGCATGTATCGCAGTTTTCGGTATTTATTCTACTCCTTTTTTAACAAATCCTTCTGAATCTTATTAGAATTTAATAAACTGTTTTTGGAAAAATATGACCTTTTTTGCCCGTTTTCAGCAAAAGAGTTGGTAAATTTGCTTATTGTTTGCAGAGCTAAATCGTCGCGATTAAGTTTTGTTTGAAACAAACCGATGGACAAATGCTTTGTTATGATATTCACAATCGTTCACTTTTCATACCAAATAAAAAATGCTTACAAATCCCTTGTTCGAAAAGGCTTAAACATGTCATATTTTTGACTTTTTTTCGTCACGTTTCTGTGTTGGCACTGAAAAATATATACAACTAATGCAAATCATGCAAAATGTTTAAATAGCCAGAGTGGTAAATGTGTAAGTGAAACAATTGAATATTCTCCAGATATAAAACAAAACAGGGTTACTTTATTTCAGACAATGTAGTCGTGGAAAGTTTCAGTTTTGATCTGATATATGTTTGCATATCATGCGCAGAGTAACCTCTAAAAGTAAACAGATAGTTTATTTAAAAATTTTATCAATTTTTCATTGTTTTTATGAAAGAATTGAATTTGGTGGATATTTTTTTCCTTGAAGAGATATGATGTAGAGCTAATGATTTCAGAGTCAAAACTAAATTCCGTACAAAGTCCAAATTCACTCAAACTTGTTAAAAATTAAACAATTATTTTGTTAAACTAGATAAATTAATAATTTGTTTCAGTTTGAGAGGTAAAATAATAATGTCTCCCTCAGAGTGCAAAAAATAGATTAATTACACTATAACAGAAGATGTGAAGGTCATGCAGGTAACAAAATAATTCACGGAACTAGTAACTATCCTGAATTTTAAGTCTGCAGCTGTAGTGGTTGTTGTCGATAACTATCTTTAAGAAACAATGAAATTCAAAACATCAACCTCATCTTCCTTTGCTTCCAAGAATGGCACTAAATAATAAGAGAGAAAACGCAGCTCTATTCCACTCTGTCATAATTATACAATCAATTTTAAAATTAAAGTTGGCTCCTTGTAGAAGTAGATTCGATACTTTCAAAATAAAATCATACTTTTAAAATGAAGTTATTAAAAACAAGAACAAACTTAACAACTCATCCACATGTGTATCTTTTTAATAATTAAAAGTATTTATAATTATGTGGGTAAACATATTATTTTTATTTGGTTAATAGCAATAATTAAGATCAGGGGTAGGGATTAAGTCGATCGCGGTGGACCGCCATAACTAATACCTAAGGCGTGCATACTGAAAGAAACATATTTGTGGAATGCTGATACCAGCTAGACTGGAGACTGGGTGCACCGAAACACCTTGACAAAGTTAGAAGTATTCCGTACCGTTGAAAAAGTCTGCCCATTCCTGATTAAGATCAGTTCCCCTAAAAGAAAGCTAAAAAATATATCCCATTAATTTTTTTCATTTTTACTCAAAAATATCTCACAGCTTATTTTGCTAATCTGTACTCTTTGAGAACCAAGAAACTCTCGATAGCAGATTTAGTTACATTAAATTTGAATATTCTCAACAATAGAATTAACTAACTTCTGACTTTTGCCCCAAAATAACCAGCTTTTTCGACATTTCTTTTTAAATTAAGACAGCTTTTATGCTTCAGTACAAAATGTCTTGCATTACTCCCATCAAAGTTGTTGATTGTCTTGGTACATTTTCTGAGTTAACTGAAGCAGCTTTCATAACCTGAGAGGAGTCTAGTAATAATAGGACACGGAATGAAAAAGAAAGGCAAGTTTAATTTTGGCCAAAAATTGGTTCTGTATTGTAACAATCTAGTCAAAATATGAGAATAATTTCAAGAGAATTTCTAATAATTTCTTAAGTATTTATTTCTTATAATAAGTAATAAATTATCTGCATCAACCTGAAATCAAAGTGCTGATACGATAGAATATTATAAATTATGTATTTATATCAGCGTGAGATAGCAATGATTCTTCGAATAAATCCGGCCTTTGTGGTTAAAAAAAAATTTCAAAAAGTTCTGCTTTTTGTAAAAGAATTTTCAGTATCTTGAATTTCTTTTTACCTGGTAACACTTTTCAAGTATGGCTTGAACACAAAAGCTAAAGATTCCATGCCTTACTGAAAATTCAAAAACTCATTGCAAACCACATTTTTCACGTCAATACAGTTTCATGACATCATTAAAAAAAACCAAAGGCAGATTTTCGTAAAGTGATATCAAGTTAATGTTGAGTATGTTCTAATATTTTTCACTATTGCTCACGATACACATTTGAATTCATGAGAGTAACTCTACATATAAATTATCAACATGTACTGTGTCACACTATCGCAAGTATCTGTTATACGATGAAGTAGATTCAGTAGACTTGATGTGAAGTTGCATAAGTTTGATCTTTTATGTAACCCTACAGAAAATAATCCAATGGAGTGAGGTCCAATGGAGCGATTGTGGAGACCATTTAACATTAACACCATTCCTGTTAATTTGTTTTCCCAAACAATATTTAAATTGATTCGCACTCCAGTTGTCTGATTTAACTCCAGGTATCAATTCAGTTTCTTGGTTCATCTTGGTTCAAAATTACGGAATCATTTGCCACCATATTATTTTATGTCTCTTGTACGATATTAATCTAAATAAAAGACAGTCATCTGCTCTCTGAAATAGCACATAAATGTCTAGAACTGCTCACTTAGTTCCTTAAAATAATGCTTTCTGAAATCTAAGAATATTAAATTACTACAATTTATGATTACAACTTACATAAATTAATCAATTGTATAATGTTTTATATTGGATTTATTGCGGCAATAATAGTTCACTCAAAATATTCTTTATGGCTGCCACTAATGTTAAATATATTATGTTCCAATTATATAATGTATATATATATTAAAATCCATAGTAATATATACAAATAGTTATAAACCTAAGTAAGTCAAGACATTAAGAAATATTAGCCACAGTAGAACAATAGCAAACTCTTGGCCTTAGGAACCAAGATTGCAGGTTTAGGCAAAGTTTTGTGACTAATCAACCTTATCTGTAATTTGCTTAAACACTGGGCCATAAGGAAAGGAAGAAATATTATAGAAATGTAATTATTACCTAATAAAATACACAATATTATTAACATATAACGATAGAATTTACTAGACTATTTACTAGTATATATATAGTAGTTGTTGAGTGTTATATTTTATCTACTTATTTTTATTATTTCCATTAGCAAGGTTTTGGTTGTTGTTGTGATGAAGAATTGTTCAGTATAAGTAAGCATCTTCTTAAGTAGCATTCAACATTTATTTACAATCACGCACACATATAAAAAAAACTGGACAACACTTAGCATAGCGATATTACAAATCATGCAGCGGCGGGCTAAGATTTCCAGAAAGTTTCGGGATTTTATATGAAGCGGCAACCGGAAGTCTTAGAATCAGCGTGATTTCCGTGGACGGAGCTTTTTATTGGTGGAAAGATAACGTGTGATGGAAACTTACGGAAGCTTACTTTGAAAAAACAAAACTGTTAATTTTTAAGAGATACAAAAACAATTATTCTCGTTAAGTGGGTAGCTAATAATTATTTATTTACGAGAGAGTCCTGAAGGGTAGATAAGGACTATTACAAATTAGAAAGTTGTTTATAGAAGAAATTAAAAGAAATTATTACTTATACACTCTTTTTCAAAAAATCGACGTACCATGAAGTAAATGGTTGTTTTTACGAAATTAAGTTTGTGTACAGCTCATACACAGATAAGAAAATGATAAGAAAAATCAAGGTCATAGGGTCCATCCAAGGCTTATGATTACAGCTTGAATGTTCAAATCAGTAGTTGGTGGAACCGCCCCTGAAGGTGATACATGCTTGTATACGCCTCGGTAAAGAGTGACAGAGGTTCCCAATAATATCCTGCAATACATTCTGCCAGGCATTCCCTAGTTGTCACTCCAGATCTGTGACATTTTGGGGTGCATGAGTCTGACACCGTACCATATTCCAAATACTTTTGATTGGTGAAAGGTCTGCTGACCTGGCTGGCCAAGGGAGAGTATTAACGGCACAAAGGTAGTTTAGAGTTATGAGAATGGTATGGGCCCGGGCAATATCTTGTTGGAAACTGTACCCAGGATGACCTGCTCAGTTCAGTTTAATACAACCAGCCGCTGGATGGTATCAACATATCATTGAGCTGTTAAAGTTGTATGCAGGACGACTAGAGATGACCTGCTGTCGTATAATATAGCATTTCACATCGTTACACCAGGGGTTATGGCTGCATGCCTTTGTAAATAAAAACTGCTTGAGATCGTTGGCCCCAGCCTCTCCAGATACGAAGGCGATGGTCATCTGCATCAAGAGTAAAGCGGGAAGCATCGCTGAACATTATGCAATGCCAGTCTGATGATACATAATGATGTCTTGGTGCATAATGATGATCAACTGCGACACTACTACAGACGGTTCCGCCAATGTTTTGGGTTCAAAGGCAGACGCCCTAAAGTTCGCTGTGAGCGTAACACCGACTCAGCCAAGCTCTGTGAAATGGTGGAAGGTACCACGAGGAATATGGAAGAAGCTGTAGTACTTTGAATAGTAGACAATGATACCGTTGGGGCAGTTTAGGCCTGTCGAACAATCATCCGATCTTGCCTCGCATTTGTGCATCTTGGCCTTCCAGAATCTTCATTTCGCTGATAAGTTCCTCGCAGTAACCACTGCGGCCAGAACCTTAGCACAGCTGTGTCTGTACTTTGCAGGTGACGACCTATTGCTCAGTATGATCACCAAGCTTCAAGCATTCGAACTATGAGACCACGTTCGAAGTCATTCAGTTGCCTATAAGGTCTTCGAAAACTTCATTAAAGCATCATTCATTTTTTCTCTGGGGAATCATAATGGTGAAAATGAAAAAAGATAAATTTTCCTCCTCTATTACCGGTTTAAAACATTGCGAGTTGCTCAGCAGAAATGCAAGCTACGACCGCAATTCATGTTCATAGGCCTTGAAAATTTGATCATTTACATGTTCGATCAAGATGTTAATGCCTACGAAATTTCATCGCAATCGAACAACTCTTTCTTAGTGCTTCGATTTTTTTTGCAAGAGAGTGTATATAAATATGATGCTCAAATTGACTAATTTTTTATGAACTAAACAACTAAATAAAGTTAAGGTAAATGAATGTACCTTCTATACTGATACTCTTACATTTTCAAAATTTTCAAACGTGTGTTACAGAAATTAGAACTGTTTAAGAATAATTTGTTCAAGTAACATTCCCTAAGACTTAACCACGAATCTCACGTCGAGTACTAAATACAGTATATGACATGATGTAATTATTGTTATGCCAATTTTAAAACAATACGCTATAAGTATGCACGATAAAGTCTTTTAAAGGTCCGTGGTCGGTCAAGCTAGCGGTCTACATATTTGTAATCACTCATACACAAACTATAATGCAAAATAACATTTCTCTCAATAAATCAATTTTGTTTTAATAAAACGTTTCAAACGATTTCTTCGCTATCCATCATGATTCATAACAACCAAAAGGCTTTGAATATGATTGAATATCAAAATGATATCGTGAGATTTTCGTTTTAAAGATGCAAGATGCTTAAAGGTAGTGATTATGTCTAAGATGGATTTACAATGACGGATGGCTCTTAAAAAGTATTTGCCTTTTACTATATGTAAATCACGTTGGAATATTATATATATTTATCTAATAGTGCCGTTACGATGTGTGTATTTCGGCTTCTTTCGCATGATTATTCCCAATGTGCGTGAATTAGGTTCTTCTTGAAGTCTTAAAAAATTATTTGAACTCATTCCGGTTAACGTGACTATTTGTAAAATTAAGAACGTCACGTCTTATTTTGAAAAAACTGCAAAGTGTTCTAAATGATCTATATAAGCGCTTCAAGGCTTTTATTTTACTTGTGATTTTATTACATAAATATGGGCATACTAATAAAGTACAAAAAATACACTTACAAAAGTAAAAAAATGGCAGTATTTTTATTTCATTTATTTATTTATTTTCGAATTCCAACTCTGAATTTTACTACTCGTAAGAGCAACTTTACACTACTAAACTCATTGTAAACTTATTTCATGAAACGAGGGAAAATAAAATGGAAGAAAAACATTATTTTTCTTAAAAAACACACATACACATATATCTATAGCGAGAGATGCCGCGGTAGCCTAGTGGCTATGGTCACTGATTCATGCTGGAGTGTCCTGAGTTCGAGCTTAGTACCACTGCAGACCCGCCATGTAGAGGGCTAATGCAGGCAAAATCTGTCGAGGCTCAATGTCTCTCCAATGGTGTGGTATGGACATTTGGAGAGGTGGTGCCAACTCGGTGTCGTGCTCGTCACTTGACCTTGCTACAAAACTACCAGGTCCGTCACTAATAGCCCATGTTGCTGTATAATGCAATGTTAATATTCACTCATATATATATATATATATATATATATATATACTTTATTTGATATTTATTTACTATGTACCCTCCTGTTAAAAAAATAATTGATATATTTCATCTTTTATACAACTTTCACTCAATTTATTATGAGGACATCTTTGAAGTATTCATTTTTATGACTCGTGATTACCATCTTTTTTGTATAAAATTCATTCACGGTTTATTTCAACGTAATATTCAAATAATTGAACTATAAATAGCTTTCAAATTACTTTTAGAAGTTTTAGACAGTTAGAGGTTTTTACACTAATTTTTAAAAATTAGCATTTCTTGCAAACATATGGCTACGATAACAGGGTTCGTATGGAATCGGGGTCGTTGTCAGTGATTATCTGTCTAAATATCTGTCGTGCAGAGGGATGGAAACGCGTTAAATCTGTCGAGGCTCAAATTCCTCACGTTGATGCGGCGGGGATGTGGAGAGTGAGATACCAGTTCAAATGTAATCCTTGCCATCTGATCGTAGCTCAAATCTGCAAGGTAGATGAAAGAGAAGTCAGATTTCTACTCTTGATTTCTACCAAGTTTTGGGACCAACAATTGATATCCCTTTTCCAGCTGGCCAGATACATTAAAAGCAGCAAAGCTTAGTAGATTGAGGTTCAGGTTCCAGCATTTGTGTCCCCATTGTGAATGATCTTCATTGCCCAAAATATCTAACATATATACTGATGTATATATATATATATTTCTTATATAGTAAATATAAGAAATGATGTGTAGTCAAATTAAATATCCTACATCACTGAAAAAGGTGAAATTCTTAAACCAAAAACCAAGAACAACAAAAAAAAATATGCATATATAAAGTCCATTGACCAAAATGGAAAACTATTATGTTTTCTAAAGTTTTCACACAGACTTAGAATAGTGAAGTAGGGTCAAGCTTATATATATATAAATAGCAGCACGAGTTGATTGATGTATAAAGAAGGTTGATGCCTTTAAAAATTCATTATCTTGATACATTAGATCCCGAAGCTTAGAATTTGCTTGTGTATTACTATGGCTATCTTTATTATTGTAATGTTTTCGTGCTTGATATTTTACTCTAAGATTGATAATCATGATGATTTTGTGTATAATTATACTAATTATAATTCCTAAAGAATTTACAACATTGATTTTTATAAATGTCTTAAGACGTCTCAAAGTATAGAGAAAGAAGTGGAATCGAAAAGCGTATTTACTAAAGACTGCATTTGTATGCTAAACATATACTATTTGTTTCATTTCCCTTTTTCCTTAGTTTTTAGAAAGCCATTTTACCGCATCTTAAATTAACGAGCTTAATTGATAGCAAATGATGGCAAAAACATATTTCATGTCATTTTAAGTTTATTTAGAGAACTTACATTTTTAGTTTCTTTTCTTCATAAACACAAATGTCAAACTTAACCTTCAAGAAGTCTTCCAAATTAAACATTAAAAACTGCAATAGCTGTCATGAGAATGGAAAACCGAAATCTTCTGCATAAATTAGCTGAAAAACAAAGGGAACATCCTCTGAGATAATTTTAAATTAATGAGGAAAAAGAACCTCATTAACGATACAACCTGAAATTCTACTTTAATAATCAAATTCGAACTACCAAAAGAACAACAATATTCGATATTTCTTTAAAAAGATCCATGAAAAATCATTTTTTCCCCTCAGATTATACATACTTTGATGCATTTTCCTCTTGGTAGGTTGCCAATAATTCCGAAAACATTGCACTTAATTAATAGACCTGGGTCATAATTTTGGTTGGTTCAGACGATGATGATAACGATTAAAATAATGCGATTATTAGGGAAGCACGATTTCGTGATTGCTCTGTTCCGATCTCACGCCTACACTGTGACGTCACTCTTAGAAATTCCTAGACACCAAATGCTTAAAGGAAATCCGGATCTTACAAAATGATCTCATGATTTCTTTCATAGTTTTGACCACCGGAAAACACTGTAGTGTAATTTGTGGTCTTTGTTACAATTACTTAATGTTAAGGAACTCTGTTTCTTGAAAAAAGCTCAGTAGAAAATTATTTTTTTAGGGAAAAACATACATACTCATTATAACTTATCTTTCCCATCTGCATAAAAAAATGTCCTATCCTATATCATCAAATTATTTAAAAATTATGCATTTTTATTATTTGATGAAGAGGATATGGAAGATCATTAACTAAGCTTCTTAATTCTTTAAATTTTTAATTTTTTTAAAGATATTTTGATTGTTGTCTCGTATTTTATTCCATGTGTATGATGAAACATAAGAAATAATTTATTTTGAATATACATTTGTTTAACAAATGTTTTTCAGCTTATGCAGAGTTATATTTTTATTTCCGTATTTGTTCAAATCTAAGCCGCACTTTTTTCCCAGTGTTATTGCTATTGAAAATCGGTTGCGGCTTAGTATCGAAGACAGAAAAATTCGTTGGATGGGGGAAGTTTTAACATGAAACTGTGACGGTTAGAGCAATACTATGTTCATGAATGAATTTAAAAATATATTAATAGTGTTAAAATAAATTAATTATTCACCTTTTTTATTGGTTCTCATATATTAATTTTCTTTTAAATTTAGAGTGAATAACGGATATCAATAAACCTTTTTACACAATTATTTTTTCACAAAACGTGTTGAGAATTCAGTTGCGTCTTAGAATCGAAGGTGGCTTGGATTAAAATAAATACGGTAAATAAAATTTAATTAATGTACAACATTAGATATTTTTCAGTTATTGTTGTAGCTCGTGATGAATATTCTTTTGTAAGTACTCAAGAGCCAGCTTAAAAATAAAGTCTTCACCTGATAAATATTCTTACATTATTCTGAGACAACACCACTTCAATAAAATTGTAAAAAATGGTGATTTCTCTTTTCAACATTTTTAATTTTGTGAAAAATGGTTAAATTTTCAATTTTTAATCAAAAATGGTTAATCTTTTAAAAAATTTTATAAATTTTTCAGAAAGTCTTCGCATGCCACTGTTACAACTCTACCATACCACAATGCTGCACGCGTGCCGCGGGTTGGCCACCCCTGCAATACAGGTATATCTAAAACAGGGATGGGAAAACTACGGCCGGCCGGGCAACTCCGGCCCACCGGAAGGTTCTATCCGGCCCGCGCAAAGAGTTTTAATTTGCCGGTCTGAGGCAAATTATATAAGAAATATATATTTATAAATATCAATTTCCTTTTCTACTCTTTGTTTAAATATTTTTTTCCCTTCCTTCTTTCAAAGGACTGATGATCTCTTTATTTTCTCTATTTTGGTTCTACAAATCATAAATCGACGGAAATGGCAATCATGGACAATTTTCAATCCGTAAAGTGTTAAAAGCGGAAGTTTTTGATTAGTTATAGCTCTAGATTGGCGTCACAACAAGCGTTATCTCTTTCTCGGGGAGTAGACATATTGGACTCCAAAAGAGGTGAATTAGACTGTGCATTTTAAGCTCCAGCCAGAAACTTGTGGCGTGAATTCTAATATTATTGATTGTGTATGGAAATATTGCGGACATATATCATCCCTGTGAATAGTGCTGAAATTATAAAAATTATAGCGAAGCTAGAGCTTGTTTGAGTTACTCGTAAAATATTTCAACCCCTAAATGGTTACTAAAAAGCGTACAGTTGATTCAGAGTGTCATGCTTTTAATGATGAATGGACCTGGAAATATTTTCTTACAGTTGTAAAAGATAAACCAGTGTGTCTCATCTGCAATGAAGCTGTTGCAGATTTTCAAAGGACATAACATTTCCCGTCATTTCACTTGTAAGCGTAGGAATTCCAACTTCAAAGCAATGTCCGAATATGAAAGAAAACAAAGTGCTGAAAATCTTTCTAAAAAATTACCAGGCCAAAATTTTTTTTCCAAGAAGCAGCTATATGTGCAAGTTTTATTGTAGCATACAATATTGTTAAAAATAATAAAACTCTCAGTGCTGGGGTGTTTTTTAAACAATGCATTCTCCAGGCTTGTGATGTTTTATGTTCAGACAAGAAAAATAATTTTGAGACTGTAAGCTTTCTCGAAAAACGATGACTTCTAGAATCGAAGTCATCAATAAAAATTTGACATCACAATTAGTGTCAAAGATTGTTCAGTTTAAATTTTCTCCATAGCTATGAAGGAAAGCACTAATATAAATGATAATGTTCAATTAATATTATTTATAAGAGATGTTGATGAGAACTTTGAAATTACCCAGGAAGTGGCGTACATGCGTTCTTTAAAAGGAACTACAACGGGATATGATATTTTTTGTGAATTTCAGGAAGGGATTTTAACTTTGAGAGTGCCTCTAACAAAAATATGTAATATTACGACCGATGGAGCACCAAATATGACAGGAAAGAAATCTGGATTTCTTGAACTCTTTAATTAAAACTATTTTACATTGTGTTATATATCAAGATGATCTATGTAAATCTGCATTGAATATGAAACCTGTGCTTGATGTAGTCTTGAAGCTTGTAAATACTATTCGATCTCGTGGACTTACATGCAATTTCGAGATTTTCTTCAGTACGCGAAATCTGAATACTCTGGTGTACTCACTGTATTACATGAAAGTTAGGTGGTTTGGTGCAGAATGTGTTTTTGAGCGAGTTTGGCTGCTGAAAGACAATATTGTGTCGTTCTTCCATGAGAAGCAGTGTTCTGCGGTGTGCGATATGTTAGGAGACACAGAATGTCTTTCGGGCTTTGCATTTTTCACAGATCTATGTCATATGAGCAACGAATGTCAAGATACAAAGGAAAAATCACTTTATCGACGATATCTGGGTCCATCTCAAAGCTTTTAAACCAAATCTTAATCTGTTTGTTGAGCAGCTAAGAACGACTTGTATCTCATTTTCTGAGGTTAAATTCAATATCCTCAATAAATGAAGAGAATTATAAAGATGGCTTGAAAAAACTGCATTTTGATTTCGAACGCAGATTTCAAGATTTCATTGCCATTTAAACAGATTTTGATATTTTTACTATGTCTTTCAACGTAAATTGTGAAGCAACGAGGTCAGATTTGCAACTTAAATAATTGAGTAGCAATCTCACAATCATCTCAAGCACTTGTTTCTAAATATATCAAAGAAATTATAATAAGTAATATATAAGTAATATTTTACAAATCATTATCGAAAGTAAGTTTCCCAAATTTAAGACGACATGGTACCCAAAAAATCATCAAATTATCGAAATTTTAGCTCTGAGGTGTATGTGTTTTTTATTATTATTAAGGTAAAGTTTTATGAAATATTGATCTTTCATTTGTTTCCTTCTATAAATTCATTATGCCAGTATACTGTTTAATTGTTCAATATTTTTGAGATTTCTTACAGTAAGCAGTTTTAAATACATATAAGCTAATTAACAGTTCATAAAAGTTTCAGACTATTCGATGAATATTATACCATGATATTAATGGAATGAAAGCTTCAAACTGATATTTCTCCAAGTTGAATTTTTTATCATATACTATTAGTCAAAATCTTAAGGCTTTTTTGATAGTTGAAATAGGGATGTGAAATTTTTTATAAATGTTCTAAAAAATGTATCTTTTTTTTAAAAACTGTATATATATATATATGTTATTAACTCTAAGATGCGTAGTAGTTTTTTTTTAAAATTTCGAAATCAAAGTTATTGTTTTTTCAAGAATTTTTGTATGTTTCACAACGAAAAAATTAAAGTAAAGTTAATGAGCAGAAGCATAAAAAACCCTTACACAGTCCATTATAAGGTTCTTTGAAAAAACATTTTGGAAGAAAATACACATATTTAAAAATGCCTTAGGTATTTAAAAATGTTTAAAAAACTTTAAAAAGTTTTCATTTTACAAACATTTTGCAATAAATTTGAAATTTTTATGTATAATTATTACTTAATAATGACCTTTATACAATTAAAACTAAATTTCAAAAATTAAAAATAATAAAAAAATTTTAACGATGGTACTTAGTTACCTTAATATCTCACACCCAGAAAATCAGTGAATGTTTGCTTCATCTTATATATGTGAACAAGTGTTTTCAATTGGGAACCTTAGAAAGAATTATTTCAGAGGTAGACTGACAGATGAGCATTTAGCCTCGTTCCTAAAATCAATACATCTCCCTTCGAACCTCAATATAAGGAACTTTTAAAAATGAAATCGCAATTTCATTCATCTCATTGACATATTAAAATTGTAATACTTGTATATTGTTTTTAAAATTTTATAAAAAATTATCTTGGCCCATCAAACAGTTTTTTTTTTTTCGATTTTTGGCCCGAGACCGGAAAAGTTTGCCTATCCCTGATCTAAAATAAAGGTAAAGCTAATGCACAACATTTATAGTAAATTTTCATAATTAAACTTAATGTCATTGTATTATTTTTATTCTACAGAATAAACGTTGCAGAAAGTAACTAATCAGCATACCCAAAATGCGTTTGTATTAATGTTACAACGAAATTCATTTTTCTCATTAATAATTTTTTGATGTCAATCATATAAAATATTCTTTATAAAATACACGAATATATATAAAAAAACACATAATATAATTATATAATAGTAAATAAACTATTTATTACTTTAACAATAATTTATCCTTCCTAAAGATCCCCTATTTTCTCATTATTAATTTAAAATAAAGAAATGTTAATTTTCTTTAAGTAACAGGAAATTACTAAATTAACAAACGGTTTACCATCGGAAAATCTACTAGAAATTTACACTATAAAACATTTAAATAATGAACGTGAAAGACGTAAGTATTTTCGTCATACTTTTTTCCATATGAGTATTTAAAATTACATATGGAAGGAAAAATAATAAAATCAAATGCCTCAGATAAAACTGAATCAATCACACTTGCTGATCCAAACGCTGTGGCCAGATTTAGACTTTTACCCCATTCCTTTAAGCAGAAATATGCAGGGAAGTTAATAAGTTAATGCTATCTGTTTTTTGGACTATCATGGGTGATTCATCAGTTGTTAATTAATATTACTTTTTAAAGCTGCTCAGATCTCATGATATCCATCACGGGATCTCTTCCCATCTCGACAATGTGAATCTCATTCTAGATCTCCATTGGCAACAGATCCCGCAGTTTTGATCATAGGTCAAATAACGAGCACCAGAGCAGGCACTCTGCTCACCAAACTTTCAGACCAAGCCAACGTTAGAATTTCGAGACTCTACAGATTTAACTTGCATCGGCTCCTTTACACGATGGCTCTTCAGTGACACTGGTTTCCAATCCGCGACTCAATAACTCTGACTGTGAGTTCCTGACCATGACAGTTCAACCATCGCGACTCGGGCATTCTCAGAGTCTTCATAACAGACTACTTAGAGAAGAGTCAGGCATCAGTGGTGCCTGTTACTGCACATTGTTGGATAAATTGCGTGATGCTTTAATCAAGAAACAGCGTGGTCTGATCACCAAGTCTTCTTGCCGACAATGCACCTGTGCACTCCTCCCGTGGTAGGATTGAGAAATGAAAGAGATGAGACTTTGGAATTTCCATATCCATCTTATTCTTCCGATCTCGCTCCAAGCGACTTTTTTTATTCACAGAATCAAAAGACCTTTGTGGGGTTGGAAATTTGACAGTACAAATGACGTCATTTAGGAGGTGGTACAACGGTTTTTGACGCAATTTTCTGTCTTTTACAGTAACGACTTTCGAAAAGTCAAGACACGCTAGGAGAAACGTATATCTTTGGATGGTGACAATGTAAAGGAATCTTAAGAATTACTAATAAAAATTAAGATTCTATCTCAATTTTTTTAGTAATAATTAAAACTTTACGATACCTTTTCCTATAATGGTGCATCCATTATTTCACATTATATTTTTTGGTTTTGTAAGATCCAAACTCTCTGTCTTCGGGCTACAAATCTAGAACTACGTATCTGAGCTAGACTCTCACGGTCTCGATCGAAAAATGAGCTCTATATATTTTATAAAGAGCTATTCATTGATGTGGAATTCAGACGAGTCGGTCAAACGGGTACCTCATTTTTTTATGAGTGATCGGGTTATTAAAACGGTACTTGCTATTAAAGTTATTTTTAAGAAATGGGCTAAGTGTTTTTCTAAATTCTTATAAGACTGCCATTAAGAAAGAGAACTAGCCATATAACTATTAAACTCTACCTTTGTTACTAGGTAATAGAAAAGCAATATTATGTGCACAGTTTTATTACTAAATTGTACACATTCAGTAACAATGTTTCTTTCATCCTAAGAGTAATAACAGCTTTGTGTAAATATTACTATACTGAATCCTATTCTGTTATTATTACCCCAGCGAGAATTTATATAAGTTGATTGCATGATTTATTCTAATCTAATTTTGAACTATTAGAGCACCCAGTATAGTTTCTCACTAATGTAGAAAAAGCAGTATTATCCAACAGATGGAAGTTAGTTTCAAATGGATAGATTACCTATAACTATTCTAATAAAATACATAATTCACGAAATCGTAAATACTTTGGTGTAGCTCATATTATGCATTCACATTTAAGAATTTTAATGTAGTTTATTTCTCCTCAACGCATAGCAATATAAATTAAATGTCATCCAGAAAAGTAATGAGCTATCATTTCAGTAATATCAATAAAAGTATTATTTGAAATTTAGATTTCATAGCTCAAGATAAATGGCAGTATCAAGAAATGGAAATAAAGTCGAATCTATCATTATAAATATCAATCTTTTATACACTTAAATAACAAAAATGAAAGAGAAGGATTTAATCAGATTGTTTCAAAAATTAAATAATGTAGGATTAATGTGAAAAATCTGTTAACCCCTTCAACGGTTTGTCCGTACACCGTACGGGCTACTGAAACATGTCTACGACCGGTTTGCGGGTACGCTGTAAGGGCACCCATATTGTCTTCTTTATCTTTTCTTTTTTTTTTATTTGCACATATTTTTAATTTTTATAGTGAGCTTATTGGTGCTAGTGTGTGTATGTGCGCGCGCGCGCTTAAAAGAGATGCAGTTTATCCATGGTACTGGAAAACTTTTCATTCGGGATTTGATTTCTGGAGAAGGCGGGAATATATACATTCTTGAAAATATTCGATAAAGAACAGGGATTGGCAAGGTTATGGGCAATTTGGTGCTTGAGAAAAAATTAAAAGGAAAAGATAATCTGAAAAAGCCGATATTATCTTTATCTCTATTGCAATGTGGAAGACTTAGTGTTACACGATGCTTCAAACTGTGTCTGCATATATATATGCAGACACACACAAAATCCTCAATTGTTTGAAAAAGAGGTACAAACATCAAGCTTTTTGTAAGTATGAGAGAAATTCTTTTGGGTTATATAAACATTCTTTATAGCACACATACAGAGTTCTCTTACAAAAAGCAAACATTTAGGGGCGGGGTTGTGTTCCACAATTATGAAATAAAAAATAGTGTAAAAACTTTAAAATTGAAAATTAAAATTATATTCTTCCATTTTCGCATTCTGTTAAGCACTATACTTAAATATATGCAATAAAAAATGTACCTTTTTTGGAACATTTTGGACAAAATTTGATCGTTTAAGAGGTAAAGGAATATCTTCCTCTGACAATGAAACCTAAACTATTGCCTTATCCATTTGAAACCCATGAAAACACTGCACTATTTGTATCAGTCTTGTAAAGCTTGAAAGGTTGCAAACACAAACACATAGCTGAAAAGCTAACTAAGGAATTTTAGTTAACAATTCCGTAGTAAAAGTTTCTCGTCTTTCAGGACCACGCATGGAGAGTTAAGCCGCCGAACCGTCAAATCGGAAAAGAAGCACCAAAGTATTATCTACAGTTCACCAGAGATTTTTAACAACTGGACCTTGAGCTGGAACATTTTATTATAACAAACCGGAAGTCTCTTATGTGGTCATCTCCATTAACAAAGGAATCAGATTCTAAAAAAAAGTCTATTAATTAGAAAAGATAGGATGGTCAGCGGCGTTGTTGCAACGAAGGTCATCTTTGGAAGAAAGCACATTTCACTTGAAGATTCGAGAGGGTTTTACCGTTTGGTTTCTATTTTACCTTGAATGCTTGTATGTTGTAAGGATATAAATACAATTACGTAATAAATGGTAAGTTTCAAATTTTTACCACTTTTTTATTATTTAGTAGAATCTATCGAATCGTTTACAACAATGGTATTGGTTAGGACTCCTCCTTTGCTATTTACAAGCCAAGGTTCATCTTTGTATCATTCTTTTAGCATCATTTCTAAATCCCTTTTGTGCAAAAGTATTTTAGTGAATGTTCCTCAAAATATGTACTGTTATTTAAAAGTTATAAAAAAAGAATTAATTTATTATTTATAGAGATACAAAAGCTAATATTTTAGCTTATATGTGTAAAATCAGATGTTCTTTATGTTGATGAAACGGGATATGAAGGTATTCACTAATTTTTAACTATGAATTACTATTTATAGTAACTATATAAAATGTATACAAGAGATATGGAAATACCATGGACATGTTTTGAAAGTAATGAAAATACTTTAAAAGAGAAATTAGGTACATTTATACTTAATTTGAACGCGATTTTTTTAGCAATAAATATATTAAGTACACACACACACACACTGTATTACATTTATAATTAATAAAAATTGGAACATTGTATTTTATTGAATAGTAAAATAAGGCTTTTTTATAAGTTTTTTTAAGTAACTGATATCACATGTTAAGTTATGGCATGATGTTTTTGATTTATTTAAACTTTCTTTTTTATATTTATTTTTTTTATATATTTTCTTCATTTTTAATAAAATTTAATTAAATGTGTACCATCTCATTTTTGCTTTATTTCTAAAGAAATTTATTTTCTTCCAAACATTATTATAATATATCGTGCTATAAGTATTAAAACAATTAATGATAAGTAAGAAATTCTTACAAATAATTTAAATAAAAGGGGAACCGGAATATTTTTATTATTGAAAAAAATATTTTTTACATAAAAAAACTCGATAACTATTTGAAAAATAAAATGCAAACAGTAACGGAACTCTTTTTCTTACGAACTGGGTTTGCTTACTTAAACATATAAATAAACTGTAAATTTAAAAGGCGGAAGCAAATTCCATTAAAAATTCAATCTTCAGATGCTAATCTAGTTAAACAACTTGACTATATTGTTTCAAAGCCGAAATCAAAGATTTAAGCTGCATATGCAATTTCTTTATTTTCATTTTTAGCTATTTTCACTTATGATTTTTCACTTTTCTATGCATTACGAAACATGTCAAGGAAAAATGGAAAAAACCACTAGTAAAACTTGGAGCTATAATAATAACCTTACACAATTCTTCTTCTCAAAAGAAGATTCATTAAATTATACTTTGGCATACATCCAAACATAAACCGGAACAATTCTTTTTCACTCGAGCATTTTTGCAATCCTGTTTACATCAAGTTCTTACTTGTATCTGGATTAACGTGGTACTAAGATTCGATAAACATCTTTATACTTATGCAGCCACAAATGATGTTAAATCTCAATTCTCGATAAAAATCGTTTGACCTTTATGCTGCTAGTTTACCTCTTTATTTCCCTTTTCATTATGTTAGCACATGAAAGTGTGACGTCACGATTTCGGAAATTCTTTGTCGTGGTTTTGTTCTTATTCCACTCATTTCTCGTTCGACACGGAACTACTATAAATGAAACAAATGAGTTTATCAAAAAACGATCTAGTTTTAAACTGTAGTGTAGCATGTATTGAAAAAACGGTATCTTAAAATAAAAATAAAAGAATGTTGGAAAGTTATGGTATTCTTATCAGAATGTAATCATTTATTATCTTTGCGATTCTAAGCGGTTGTGTAGTGATAAAAAGGTGTTTATATTATCCGTGTATTTTATTAACGTAAATAATATGGAGTGTATTTAGAGAAATGATTCAACCATTACGTTGTAGAAGACCAAATACGCGTGCAAATGCGCAGGTATTGATTTTTGGGTTAGAAAAATATATCGTTCAATTATTTGAAAAATGGAATGATTTAAAGTATTGTAGTTGATTATAGGAATGACCAACATTTTTCAAAAAATATTTCAGTTTTCTAAAATGCAATTTCTACGAAATTTGGGATCAGTGTGGAAAAAATTTACTATATCGCTTGATCACTAAATAAAAACATGAAAATGTATAAAATCTCATCGATGATTACACAATAACTGCAATTGCTTTAAGGTTTTAGAGAAAAGAGAATATTGTAAATTTCATAATCAACTATAAATTAAACATTAAATTTACTCAACATATATATATATATATGTATGTATGTATGTATGTATGTATATATATATACATACATACATATAACCGAAATTCTCTACTACAGAGAGATGAATAATCAATAATCATCAAAACTGAAAAAAAAACGAAATTTTGTAAGATAAACCAGACATATAAGATTTTAGAAAGGATATATTAGAAAAATTACCAAAATAATAGAAATTAAAATATATAAATAAATGGATGCAACAGTATTATAAACATTGCTGACTTAGGACAGCTCTTATATATAAGATAATTTATATAAAAGTGGATTTAACATGTTTTTTTGGTCAGCCAACCTTCCCCCTTTCTGTTAATAATACTGAACAAAACCTATTGAAAATAATGGATAGAATATCTAAATCCATTACAAGAAAAAGATAACTTACCTAAAAATTGCTTTCAAAAATACATAGCCCGCACTAAATCTGAGTACAATAAACAAGTTATTGCCAAATTCTGGATCCAAATACAAATTTAAGGAATGAGAATGGCTGTATAGTAGCACTTAGCAAAAGTATGAAAAAATAGAAATAAAAAAACTTAATAGTGTATATAAATGCTACCATTGCTTGAGGGACACTAGGATTATAAATGTACTTAAACATTTTTAAAAAGTATAGTGGAGAAAAGTATAGTAGTGATTGTTCTCCACTATAGAAACAGAAATCATTAGAACACTAAAGATAAATGAAGCATAAAAAAAACAAATATTGAATTTTAAAACATATATTAGAATTTTTAAAAAAATATTAGAATTTAAAAAATATTGATGCTGCAATATTATAAACATCGCTGACTTAGGACAGCTCTCATATATAAAATAATTTATGTAAAAGAGGGGCTCAACAAGTTTTCTGGCTAAACACCCATCCTCCTTTCTGTTCATAATACTGAGTGAAATCCTATCAAAAATAATGGATAGAATTTCTAAATCCATTACAAGAAAAATATAATTTACCAAAAATTGCATTCAAAAATGCATAGCCTGCGATGAATCTGTGTTCAATAAACAAGTTACTGCCTGATTTTGGACCCAAATAGAAATTCAAAACGTAGTGTTGGCAGAATTGTAGCACTTAGCAAAAAGTATAAAATTTATAGTATTAAAATAATTATATAGTACATGTATAAAGATAAGTACTACATTTACTTGAGAGACTCTAGAAATATATTTGTATTTGTCTATAAAATACTGCTATGTTTAAAATAAAACTAAAGGAATAAGTAATTTTAACTGTAATTTGAATATGAAGGCAACAAAATTATATATATTTATATTATGTGCTTTCATGATATATAACATCATTTATATATGCTATATCATATTTATAACATTATTAAGCATGCCATTAGACGAGTTCCATAATTATAAAATAATACTGAGGCATAGCAAATTTCTAAAATGACTAAGTAGCTTCAATGAAGAACTTTTATAGATAGAAAAATCAAATATTATGATCCGAATCGATATGTCACTAAAATATATTACTGCATATTTTTTTCTAAACATACTGATAGTTTATAAGGACTAATTAATGTATGAAAAATAATTTTGGAACAATCAATTATTTCAATTTGAACCATAGCTGTGGGAATTTAAAAATAATTTCACATGACCTTTTAGCTTTCATATTTCAAAACTTAAGCTAAAATAGTTTATAATTCCTTTGAAAATCTGCGAAATACAAGTAATACTCTAAATTTAATTTTCAGAGAAACGCACTAGTTAGAATAATATAATAACATATTCCTTCTCTAAAGCTAAAAAGGATTTGACTATATATATAATATTCAATGAAAGTGATTATATATTATAACTACTTTAATTTAAATATGCAATATATGCATTTATTTACGAGTTCAATGTATAAAATCGTTTATAAATGATAAATATAAATATCCGAAATTAAGATTAACTTACTTTCTAAAATTGCTTATTCTGTGATCTAAATATTGTTTCATCTCGTTTAAATAGTTAATGGTTGCGGAAGAGGTTTTATAAAAATGATTCATGATTTACGGAAATAAGTTAATATGTATGCTTGCAGATGTGTGCGTATGAATAGACATTTCGTACTCTAAAATATATATGCCCTCATTGACATTGAACCGCAGACCGCATGACTCATGGCCAACCCTTAAGGATTACCTTACCGACGAGAAAATAGTTCTTTGCCCTCTTAATTAATAAGCAAATAAGTTCCTTATAGAACGTGTTTAGGTATCAATTTGGAGCAATTCAATTATTGTATGTATTGAAATAAGAAAAAGCCACAAAGATATTTCCTGATCTATTTAATACATATTTTGTTCGAAAGAACCAGTGAATTTTATAGCAGTGGAAATTTACGAAACGAAACTTCGTTATTTTTAGATGAATTGATATTCAATGTTGTTTGCATATGTACAGATACTCCACTACCCTTTTCGTAAATTATTTTATGAATTTTTATTTATATACCTTTGTTTTTTTGGCTTTTTTAATGAAACAAACTACTTGCAAGAGATCGTAAATGTGTGAAATTAACTCTAACGCATACATCTTAAATTTAAAATGAACATCATTTGTACTTTGGTTTATACTATTTTTTTTAATATTTCTCTATCTCTCATCCAGTTAATAATCTCACATCGCAATTTAACAAAGCTGTTATATCCCGAAAAAATTTCGTCATGTGGAAAATTCATTAAATAGAGATTCATCTTTCAATGTACAGTGAAAATCGCTCAACACGAAACTGAAAGGACTGAAATATTTTTTCGTTTTAAAGGATATTACCAAAAAAAATCATATATCAACGCGTTTATTATAGTTTATTTTATTTACATAGATATGTATATATTTAATAAAAACAAATGAAACAAAAATATTCACAAGAGCTAAAGGAAATTAGATTCAAAATTTTCAAAATTTTTAAAACACAAAACATTTATTATTGAGTTTTTGAAAAATAATCTGATATTTTTCTTTGCATTTTTTTAGCATCAAATTGTCAAGAAATTGTTCAATATCGTCCATTTCGTTGTTCATTTCACAAATGGAATGTGCGTCTAAATAACTGTGCATACTTTTCATGACGTTCCTCATTTTGGATCATGTGGGAACAGGAGCTGCTGTACTCATTTCCTTTTTCATCGTCGGAATCTACATCAACAATATTTTTTGAGCTTTGAACAAACTCGAAATGCTTTTACCATAATTAATAGGAAGTGTACACAGATTGTCATCATCTACTGCAACGAATTATCTCTATGATGAGCCTGCGTTGCTGATGTTTTCCGTATTTTGTTCATTCCCAGAAGGAATATAGTTTCGTGTTAAGCGATTTTAGTTTCGTTTTGAGAGAAAAAAATGCATGAAAATGCATAGTAGTTTGGCGGGACCGTTGTATTATTTCGTGTTAACCGATATTTCGCTTGGTCCTTAAGCGTTTTTGCCTAAAACGTATTTCACTGTAGTTTACATTCTTGGTTCCATGAGAAAGTTCGCAAAGTAAAGATTCGTAACATGGAGATCGACTGTATTAAAGAATTATATTTTATAGACCTAGAAATTACTGTTATCGAAAATATCCTTTACGATTGAGAATAGTATAAGTAAAAAAAAATTCAAAACATTTTGAAAACTGTTTTTTCTTTTCCAAAAATTAAGAATCAAGTTTGTCTAATATCACAAATACAATTGGACCTTTATTTAACGAAGTCTCTAAATCCCGAAAAAAAGTTTGTTATATGGCAAATTCGTTAAGGTATCCTACTGGTTGCGGCAACTTTTTTTTTTAAAAAAAAATGGAGATATGTGGATTTTTTTTGGTGTTGTTTTTAGTTTTTTTTTAGTACATTTTAAGAAAAATATGCTAAAATTAAGAAGAGAAAACGAAATTATTATAACTAAAATGGGAAAAAATGGGTACATTTGACAAAAAATAACAGAAACGCGGCCCATTCTGTACCAAAGGCTTAAGAACAAATTTTCAATTTTTCAATTATGATGTGTTGCTATGTTATTCATTGTCGAAATGACCTTTAGGATAAGAGATATTTAATTTTTACAAAAACTAGAGAACTTTATCTCAGTTATTATATGAAATTGCTTAAAAAACAATGATTATATTCACATAAGAGACTGTAAATTTTGTAATAAAACAGTGATTGATAAATCTGAAGGTTAGAACACTTCTACTATTATACAGAACATACACAAAAATTTCAGTTAATTATTTTCAAAACTTTTTCAGCAATCGCTGGCCCTGAGCATTTTCAAAAAAAACTCATTTCGAGTAAAACGCCTTTTTAAGTATGACATCTTGCTTAAAGAGTAATAGCTTTTACTAAAAAACTTGCAGTTTTTGTTCTAGTGAACGGAAAATGATAAATTTGTTATTTTTATAAAGCTAATAAGATGCCCTATAAAATAAAATCGTAAACAAATTTGTCAATTTTTGGATAAATTCACAATTTTAGGGTAGTAGGATACCTTAAATAGAGGTTCCTCTTTTCATATACTTTATAAACCACATAAAACAAATTTTAAATATAAGAACACTATATATAATTGAAAAATGTAATTATATTCACACCTTTTATTTTTGTAAATTAATATCTATTCGTTTTTTATAACTTATCCAACAAAAAGGAAATCTGCAAGGAAAACAAGAACAAAAACATTGTCTGGAAATACTCTGTGTTTTCAACTTAAAAAAAATAATTTTTATGTTAAAATTAATGAATCTTAATGACACTTTTTTTTTAATTTTAAGCCTACAAGTAATTTTAAACATGAGTTTGTTATCCTTTAATTTTAGGCTTATATTACTACATGTGTCCTTAAGTTTAACTACTGCTATAGTCTGTTAATTTTTTGTTTTTTGTTTTTTTGCTTTTGTTTGAAAAAAATGTTTTCTTTCATATATGCGCCTCGTTTTCTTTGTAATGCACCAAAAACCCCTTCAGGTATATTTTCTCCTCACTATAATCCACGTCGAATTGTTTCAAATGATTTTGTCTTTTCATCATACGAAGGTCCAGAAATATTTCAAAAATAGGGGAGGGGAAAAAAGTTAAATTACAAGAGAAAAAGTTCATTAAATAGAACACGTACTTCGCTATATGGAGATTATTTTATGAATAATATCGTAAGATGTGTTCTTGGTTCCAGGAAAAAGTTCGCAAAATAGAGAAATTCGTAAAATATTGTAAAATAGAGGCCCGGATATATTTCTAATCATGAAACATATCAATAAAATAAAACATAATACTCATTAATATACAATGCCATGATACATAATATTTATTGGATTTAAAATATAAAAGTGTTTGCGGATTTAAAATTCTTTTAAATGTAATGTAGCAAAGATTATTAAATTTCAAGCTGAAAAACCTTAAAAATTAAAAAGAAATATATAATTATTAATGGGGGTTATAAATAAAAAATAAATATACTTATGAATAATTTCATTCTAAATTTGAAATATAAATAAGAAAATTCACTAAATTTAATTTATTAAAAATGAATAAACTTTGAACCATAGCATCTTTAAATAAAAGTTATAAAAAACATTCCAGTACAAAGAAAAACACCTTTAACCCGGTGCGTTTGAGCAAAAGCGATGACTGCTCTGGGTGTGAGAAACCCGGTTTTGAAAATGATTTATTTTACATAATTACGTAAGATTTGTTATATTTATTATTATTAGTTGATATCACAGATAAACTGTTCTTCCCCGGCAGTAAAAAATTAATGTAAACTATTTGATGCCAGAATAAAAAGAAATAAATTAATAAAACTATTTTGCCTTGTTTTCTTAGGGTTATTGTACGCCCATATGAGAGAGAGAGAGAAAGGTTATATAAACTTAAAGAAATTACACATACAAATGTATACTTGAAAATTAATTGAAATTGTGCTTCTTTAAATTTTGCTAAGTATAAAATAAATATAATAGTGTCAAAAACTAGAGATAAATTTAAGAATATTATATATAAAAGAGAGTATAAAAGTTTTTTTCTTATTTATATATATCTAAAAATAATTTACATTGTGTACATTTTTATAGCTAAATTAGGCACAATTAGATATTTAAAAGAATAATTATTACTAAAATAGAGCAGTATAATAAGAAAACTTAACATAAATAGTAACAAAACTTACTAAAACTAATAATTCACACTTTATTGAATATTTACGCAAAAACACAGTACGAGCGTACCACTTAGAGAAAACAAAGTTTATTAACGATTTTTCCCCCTGATTATCTAATATCAACCAAAAGAATATAATTTAAGGGTGAGAGAAAAAATTATATAAATTGCTACAAAGAAGAAGTAAGACTAGTAATTTATTACAATATCACTGAATTTTATCTTAACAAAATATTTCATTCTCGCATTGTTTTAAGGTTTTAATAAAATTTAAAATTCAGTAATAAACTGATCCTTTTTTGTTCCCTTTAAAATGAGTATTGTCCCAGATAGACTGAAGTTTTTAGTTAGACTTCATTTTTATAATATTTGTTACCTTTAAGGTAATATCAAGCTGTAATGCTTCGTTTAAACACAGTTTTTCTTTCTTCACCTAACTGTAACTTCGTAGATCTTCATTCAGGATGTATGTTAAATATATTTATTTTAACTAACTTTTTTTTAGTTATGATTGTTTTTTTTAACAAATGGCTTTCAAATAAGTTCGCTGGTGATTCTGAGTTGAAACACTTGTAGATAATTTTGTTTTATCAACTGCAATCAAACCATGAAGGTAGAAGTATTACTATACTTTATTTAATAAATTAATCTTTTTTGATATTTAACATACAATTCACGCTAAATTATTGTTTTTAATTCCAAAAATCCCGTATACATGTAATTTGGAACAGAATTTATATTATATATATATATATAACATTCATCACAAAACCATTAATAATAAAACTATTTCATAGAGATCTCTTAGATCAATTAATTGCATTTTTTTGTATTCACGCAATGGCAAAAAGTCGGCTCTAAAAGCTATATTTTTCATTTCATTGTTTCAGTCTAATAGTTAATAAGAGCTTATCACATACATTTATTCCGAGGTCTTTGATGCGTAACTTAAAATATACGGTGAAGTTTGTATGTATTGAGTCATAGATTGTCAATGATATGTCATAATGACATATTCACATTTACCGTATGATTGAACAACGAATATGTGAAAGAAAATCCCACCGTAAAATTACAAACAATCAAAATGCTAATTTTATATTATTGGGAAACGTTTCATGTTTTCTGAGACTGCTTATATTAGCGCGAGCGTTTATTTTCTTGATGAATTGGACATAGTTGTTTTAAATACTGATACGGTGAATTTTGTAAAAAATTTATTTCCAAAAAACTAAAGGCTTCCTGACAATTCTTAGGTAAAACGATATTACTTGTTTGACATTGGTTACTTAAAATAATTAGCTAACTAAACCGGTTTTCTATTTCCCTAAATTTTTTATATAAAACTTATAAAAATAATTATGTTTGGTACTTTGTTAATATTTCTAGGGCTACGGTTTTTTGCTTAAAACTACATCAGTTTTTTAAGGTCTGCGAGCAATTAAAAAAATCGTCATGCTATTATGGACATATTTCTTATATTTTTATTATTTATTTGTTCCGTTTGATCATTGCTATGATTGTCAAAATTGCACTTTTCTCAATTGAATACTTTTTAAGTACATCTATACTATACTAATACAAATTTTGAGTTATGATAAGATTTTTTTTCCAATTTTGGGGTAATAGCTGTTAGCTTCTAAGCGATATACAGGGTGTCCAGCCTTAATATGACCCAATAGCTAATTCCCGAACCGTTTTGTTTAGATGTGCACTTCCAATTTGAAAAATGTTTTAAAAAGGTAAGGAATGTTTTTACGTGCTTTTCGAACCAAAAAACCCATTTACAAAAACATTACAAAAATTAAATTTTCATACGGTCCCCAGGTCCTATCACTTGTATTTAGGAAAAGATGGAGAACACAAAAACAAAGTTAACACAAAAAGTTTCGTTTTATTACGATAAAAACTGGCCGAGTTATGTCTACATAAGTTTCAAGCATATGAGTTGCTCAGAAAAGGGGGTCGTATGCAAATTGAGTTTAGAGAACAGTAATTCACTATCTACAGAAGGAGCAAAAAAAAAAACAACAACAAAAAAACATTATAGAAAAATTAAAACATCGTAGTAAACATCATAGATTACACAGCCCATACAACAGTACCATTTCTCAGTATTCTTCATTTGAATACATCTCGTTCTCCCATACTAGAATTCGCAATATTTGAATACGACTGTATGCAATTGCAAGCGTCTACACAACAGATTTAAACGTTCGTCATGATCAGCAAAAACGCAGCAAATTAGACTGAAGCCGCAGCATATAAGTCTATTTTTTTTAACTGCTTTTAAAATGTTTTCTTCGTCCAAAATATTTAATTTTTTCTACGTTTCACACGTACACAGAATAAATTTTTTTTCTTAAGTACTCAATAATTGTATTATTAACGTATGCTTTCAAATTTAAAAACGATTTACATAAAATTGACGTGCAAGAGCGAAAATTTCCTAGCAGAGTTTCAACTAATTTCACTTTGGAGACGGCCCCTTACTAGCTTTTTGAAAATAGCCGAGAAAATGGATATAATGTATGATTTTCAAAGTTCCATAACTCGGCCAGTTTTTATCGTAATAAAATGAAACTTTTTGTGTTTGCTTTGTTTTTGTGTACTGTATCTTTTCCGAAATATAAGTGATAGGACCTAGGGACCGTATAAAAATTAATTTTTGTATTTTTTTTCTAAATAGGGTTTTTGGTTCGAAAAGCACGTAAAAATATTATTTACCTGTTTTAAAACATTTTTCTAATTGGAAGTGCATATCTAAGACGAACGGTTCGGGAATTAGCTATCGAGTCACATTAAGGCTGGACACCCTGTATATACATACATACAAGATGCATGAGAACTAAACCTTTAAATTTGATGATGAAGTAGAAAATAGTAGAAGAAGATTTCCTATAGGAAAGTATGAACCACACATGCTTTACAGCAGTGGTCTTCAAACTGTGTTCCACGGAACCCTGGGGTTCCTCGAGGCGTTCTCAGGGGTTCCACGAGTCACAGAAAAAAAATCGAAAAGAAACTTGTAAATGTATATGCAAAATGGATGGATTCCCGTTCTCTAAAAAGTTTGTATACCCACAAGAATTTAAAGCTCATCCCTGTCATTAAGAGACTGAAAATTAAATTCATACATAATAACTTTATTTTGAGATACTCTTTAAACTTTTATTATATTTTAATAAAAGAATATTCTAACGTTTTATCTTTATACGTATATATATATTACTTATTATATTGTGAATATTTTGTTGTTTACTATCCTGAGCTCCACAAGATAATTTTATGCTCGTTAATGCAATGTCTTTTTTTTTTTTTTTTTTTTTTTTTTTGCAAAACTAAATAGTTTTCTATTGGAAAATGCTCTTTTTCATATTTGTGGGAAAATACGTACACCATATCAACAGGTTCGATGCTTAAAATCCGAGCAAGCTCATATCGAAGTTTTTCAACATAATGCATGGGTGGGTGACACTTGGATCACAGATTAATATTATTAAAGAGTAAATTATATTAAAAGTTTTTGATATATTAAATGTGATACTTTTTATAATTGCCTGTACATGATCTGCTGTTGATCTACTTTAAATATTATTTTAAGATATATCGTGTGTAGATAGGGTTCCACCAAAATACTTTCTAGCTCTAAAGATTCCACGAAAACACCTTCTAATTCTAGAGGTTCTATGAAAACATCTTCTAGTTCTAGGGGTTCTATGAAAATATCTTCTAGTTCTAGAGATTCCGTGAGTTGAAAAATTTGAAGACCACTGCTTTACAGTAAGGCAAAATTTGCCCCACAGATGATCGTAACAGAAAAAAAATGGAAATAAAAAAGCCTTTAATTCTGTATCGACTTATGTACTGTTACAAATTTGCTCAAAATTATGTCTTCTTGCTGTAAAACATAGTTGACATCTCCATTACATGGACATTCGGATTTTCTGGAAAATTCTCAAATATTGCCAGCGGCAACTTATATGATTGCTAGAAAGCCCTATATCACTTGCAGCTAGAGTCTGGTACATATGGCTTCATTTCACTCCAGAAAAAAATAGTTTGAAGACAAATCTGGTGACCATGGAGGCCAATAAGTGTTAGTCCATGCCTTCCAATCCCTTAAAAACTCTAGATTTATTAAACATGCTAGCAAACATGTCATTTACAAAATGTGATATGGCACCATCATACTGGAATCACATTTTTCCCGAATATTAACAAGAGCCTCTCTCAGAAAAATAGGGTAACACATTCTCAAAAAAGGTGGGCTATTTTACAGTTTCTAAGCAGAACGGTAGTAAATACAATTCCAGCAAACAATCATTTATGTTTAAAACCCTCAGTTGATTCTCGTATCCTTCAGGTTCTGAATAATTCTCTGATAGGAACCAGGTATGTTGGAATCACTTTCATGAATGAAATATTCTTCATCCGTGAGAATGACCCACACATGAAATTTGGTTCCAACGACAACTTTCTGCAGAGATCATTGACAAAACTCTGTTTTCCAAAATCGTAAGGATAGTCATCTGCCTGAAATAACGGCCTCCTTTGCAAATGGGAAAGATGCAAACGTTCTTCATTCAGTACCTTTTCCATACTACTCAGTGTAAAACGCCAAACCTGTGAGTTATATCTCGTGTGCTGGTACTTGGTTGTTCTTTGATAGACTGTATGATGATATCTTTGACTAAAATCGTCCGTACCGATCAGTCGTTTTCCTGTAATTAATAGCCAGTGATTCATTTTCGCATAGGTTTCGATAAACACGTGTAAATTTCTGATATTTCACTATGTGACTACTGGAACAATATCCTAAATTCCTCTGTTCAGCTATGTGAACGCTTTGACTTGGCGTACCATAAGTTAGCTACATATCTGGAACTTAATTGAAGAAATACCTGTTTCAAGATAGTTCTGCCAAGTCACAGAATCAATTGACGAAGAGCTACACCTGTTTGACAAATTAAGGTGTGGATTAGAGTTGTGGATACATAGCACCCTCGAAATTGCCGTACATTCGTTCATTAACGTACTTTATGAGATTGCTTTCTTTTGGAATTATCTATTCCTTCAACAAATGCGAATAATTATTTTTCATATGTATACACAGACGAACTCGTATGCACACACACATATAAAGAGAGAGATCGCGCGCGCGGGTTTTTTTCAACCTTACAGAGCAGTTCCCAGACTACTACGTTTATAGCTTGGTGATTTTTTTTTTATCCTGAGGCTTATATAGATATATCAAATTAGAAGAATAGTGATAGTATAATTCTATAAAAATCTGTTCACATTCTTTTTGATTTTTATGGAGGAAATTGTTCTTTAATTTATCGCCTCTCAAAATACTTGATTTGGTGCATCACCTTCGGGTGTTTTTTCTCCTTTATGTATACTATTTTAAGTTCCAATCTCATAATCTATCATCAAATATTCTATTGGATAGGTATTTTAATTATATATTTCTTAGAATTCTTTTCTATCATTCTTTATTATTTTTTCTTTTAACTAATTTTAAAAATCTGAAAGAATTTTTTTTTTTATTTCTATAAAAACATATTATGCATTCAATTGATATAATTTGTCAAATTTCGCAAATTTTTAAAAACGATCTCCGTGGTAAAATCAGGAATTATTTTATTTCACTTTGCCAAATTCGATAAATTACCGTATTTACTCGAATCTAAGCCGCCATCGATTCTAATCCGCACCCGAAATTCTCAATATGTTTTTGTGAAAAAATTATGCCATCGATTCTAAGCCCCGCACCTCCAATTCTCTACAAGTTTTTGAGAAAAAAATATAAAAAAATGTGTAAAAGGTTTTTTAACACTCTATACTTCAGAAATTAAAAAAAATACTAATGAGAAAGAATTAGAAGTTAATAATTCATTTATTTTACCAGCATTAAAAAGTTTCAAATACACACATGAACCTATAATTGTTCTAAGCGTCAGTATCCATGTTTCGAAAATGATTCGCCGCCCCCATTGTCACAGCGGACTTCGGAATTGGTGCCTGGGTCGCCATTTTTGCAAATGGTGTCGTCATTGGTTATGCAACATTTTTTTAAAAAGAATTAAAGACTGTTGAACACTTACAAGCAAAAATTATATGATTTTGTTTGTGTCATCGACGAAAATTTGTTTCGTCCATGCCACTGCTCTGTTTATTTATTTTTTTTTCTGCTTATAAAATTGCCTCATTTTTCATACTTGCGTCATCGTGACCTCTCTCTCGTCTTGATGCTATTACCGATATATTTTATGTTTAGATGGTTAAAAGAAAAGCTTATACAAAAAAATTTCCTAAATATAAGCTGACAATAGTGTTCAGGATAGACTGAATACTAGAGAGAAAATTGCAGAATGGGATAACATCGAAGTAAGTGAACAGAATGAATGATTAAATTTTTCCTTTTGAAAGGGTGGGAATTCAATTCCTCCCCTCCAACAAATGTTTTGCCTTCGATTCTAAGCCACACCCTATTTTCAGTATCATTAACACTGAAAAAGTAGTGTAGCTTAGATTCGAGTAAATACGGTATATTAACGTTTCCGTTTCATAATTATTTCATAAAGATAAATAAATGTAAAATTTAAAGAAAGGAAAAAGTGAATGGATACATAAAATTCTAAGGTAATTAGTAAAAATAAAAACTTTTCAAATTAATAGCCTACATAAGAAACTTGAATTTATTCTTAATACATTTGTAAATATGTTCCAAAGGTCATAACTCAGTTTAAAAGTTTACAGCTTAGTTTTGTTATTTAAATCCGTCTATAAACTCCTTCATATTTGTCTTCTTCACGCTTTTTTAAGGAAAGACATCCTATTTTTTAAAGAGATTTCCGTGTTTCATTTTTTTTCATCAGCAGTGGAAAAAGAATTCCTTAAACCGCTATGAATGTCTCAAATGAAAGAAATTCAATGATGCATCGTCAAAGTATTTGTCATACTCACGCTGATTTTCACGCAAATGAATCAAGATTTGTGAGACGCAATTACCGAGAGACATTTCAAATATAAGGAAAATACTATGTAACGTAATAATCATATCCTGCACACGATGTAGATTAGTTTCCATAACTATATGAACTTCTACTGGATGATTGATGTGATGCGAATCTTTTGTTACTTTTCCAACTTTGAACAAAAGATATTTAGATATCTTGAAAGTGTTCAAAACAACTCTTCTCCATGCAGATGCTGGTGGTCACGACGTTTATGAAAACAGCTAAGGATAACTTTCCGAAACAGGCCAAAAAGTCAAAAGCGTCCAGCGATACTAAACCTAATGTCTACAGGCAGGTTAAGGTCTTATCTTAATGAATGAGGAACCACCTTTCTGACACGCGTGTATTTTATCTGGGCTTGCCACTATTAATCCTTTTGTATGTGGCATGATAAGAAATTGCTGTGAGGTCTGACCTTCTCGAGAAGGTTAATCAGATAGCTGAATTTTGATGGATGCAAAGCGGTAGCAGCAAAAGGAAGCAGGACTCCATTGAGCCATTGGGTGAGGGATGGATTTGGATGACATAAACCTACGCAGTGTCCTGTTGACATCGAAGATTCAACTGGGCCGAAACGCAACAGGTGTGTTCTCGAGTCCACAAGATTCTAGCTTCTAATCTAATTCACTTCCTAGTTTCTCGAGGGAGGGGGTGGAATGTAACTTATGTTTCTCCACGGGAGTTAAAACAAAAGCAGAATACTGGTTCATTGGACTAGCAATAGATAGAGGGTTTGGTGATATGTGAGTGACAAAGAAGAGTAGATGGTGTAACTCTTATATTGTGTTTCAGCAATACGAATAAAAAAAACCTTTTCCTCGGGAAAAAAATTAAGATGCCTTAACAACAAAGAACTGTATCGTGTATAAATACAAATTTATGAATTAAATTTATCTTTAAAATTTACAAGAATGATGATTCTTAATGTCTACTAATTGTTTTATTAAAGCTTAAGAGAATTTAAATGCTTTGTTGTTAAGTTATGTAAAATTGCCCATTATCCTTAAATGTACGACCAAAATACATCGCTCTTTTTTATAAATTTAATGGATGGTTTGTTTAGAGGAATATAAATCCAGCATGTATTGTGTTTCGATTATGTAATACAGCTATTCCTAATTCTTTGTTATTTTGTTAGAGGATACATTGTACTAATAATGATCTAAATAATTATACAGGGATGATAGATAATTTATTTCTCTTTTATTTTATTTAGATAAAAAAAAGGAATAATTTTTATTTTTTACTTTGCATAACTCGCATTTTCCTATTTCTTAATAAAATTATTTCTCATAATGTCTATTAGTCACATGATTTTCTCATTTAGTAAAAATTTAAACAGATAAATGGTAAAAATTAAATTCATAGGATCTTAATGTTCTTCGATTTAGCGTATAAGTCTTAATTTGGAAATATTATTGAAAGTAATATTTTTCGAGTTTAATATTAAATATTTTACACCATAATTTATAAGTCTTTAAAGTATGTATCTTAGGTAATTCAAGCATTTGTAAATTTTGATTAGAAAACTGTGTACCAATAATCCTTTTATTTAAAATCAAAATACTTGTAACATTATGTACCCTCCTTGCACAGGTGTTTCAAAAATATCTGGTAAAACAATACAGGTAGGTAGAAGGACCAAAATAAACAGATTTAATACAGGAATGTGGGTGCGGAAACTTTATGTTGAGGTGAAAATGGGTTCTGTTGAAGTCGATAGGTAAAAAAGTTTTTCTGACTTTAACAATCATTCCTTGTACAGATTTTGAGATTTCGAAATGTATCGTTACACCAATTTGGAGCACACCAACATGTATGCCATGCATGGGTCTGTAAATGGAAATGAAGAGATAACTCAAATAATGCTCAAAGAGAGCTAAATCTGTTCTTTGTCCACCACGCTCCCAAGATTTGACATGCTTGGGTTTATTCCTCTGGAGTTACATTAAGAGTATGATTCATACAAAAATACCATTCATTCTTATAAAGATCTGGTAGCCAAATTGTTAATTACTACTGGAAACGTGTCTGAAGTACGTTTTTGCCAATGCATGCCAATCCATGCGTCGCTGCTGAGGATCTTGTTTTATAGTTAATGTTTGTTCTTTTAAGTCCTTAAAAATATTAGATCATTAAAATGTTTATTTTCTTTGACTTTACGCGTCTTTTTCCACCTATCTACTATTAATAATACATATTTACGTGTTAGCACTTACGCGTGACATTTTGCCGTACCTACATTCCTATACGTAATCTGCTTATTTCGGTCCCATATACTTGCCTGTAGGTTTTTGCTAGATATTTTTGAAACATCCTGTATAGCATAATTGATAACCTTGAAATTTGAATTAAAATTTTGTAGATAATTTAGCTGCCCAAAATAATACAAGAAATGAACCTGTTATAAAAGCATAATGGAAACATTTCTGTAGAATAACAGATGCTAAACAGTATTTCACACAGTCATGTATTTTCATTCAATACAGCATTTCTTTGTTTGTTGCTTTTAACTAGACCTATGATCTTTAAGAATTATTAGTGTGCGCGAACATATGCTCGTATAAATCATCAAATTTCAAAAGCACTCTTTTCTGAACAAAAATTTAAATTCCAAAGAGGTGTCGATGCCTAACTGTCTGAGGAAAATTCATTTTTATGCAAATAACCAACGAGAAAAAATCTATATTACTTTTTAGAAAAATTCTAACTATCTGTCCTTCATGGGCTCCATCTTTGATCCCGCATATTTGAAAACAGATGCTAACTAGAATGAATATATCTACTTAAAAATGCGTGAGCACGTAAGAAGCACGTGATCATTAGTTAGTCATTTGGGCGTAACTTATGCACCTTAACCATCCTCTGAATTAGGGAGACTGATAGGGTCAACAACAAAAGATGATACATTCTTGACAGTTTGCCTTTCTTACATTTCGCTTTAAAGTCCTTATATGCATAGCTCTTTAAGTCTATGATTTACAGGAAGTAATTGAAACAGTGAAATTTATCTTAAACGAAAATTTTAAGGATTGTAGATGCTGAACAAAGATTTATAACAATTAAAGACTTTAAATTATGCAATGAAATTCTTTCGCACTTATTTATGTAAGTCAGAAGTTCTTAACTTTTACTAGATTTCCATATAAATTGTAATCATGCTAATCCTACGAATTACTTATATATAATTTTTTTATCATATAAAGCAGTGATTTTCAAACTTATTCAACTCGCGGAACCCCTAGAACTTGAAGGTATTTTTGTGGAACCCCTAGAACCAGAAACTGTTTTCGTGGAACCCCATTCTCCACATATACTTAAAAGAATATATCTCAAAATAATATTTAAAGTTGATCAACATGTTATAGGTACTTTGTGTAAAGGCAGTTATATAAAAGAAAAGTATTTCATTTATTATTAAAAAATTCTAATCTAATTTTTTAATATAATTTATTCATTAATAATATCAATTTTTGATCCAAGTGTCACTTACCTGTGTATTCAATTTTGTAATTGGGATATGTGTTTGCTTTTTTCACACAAATTGTCGAAGTCTATGTCTATTGAATTCATCTGCAGTCGTATTTCATATTCTGCATTTTTATTTGTTTTTGTAGCCACTCACGTTGAGAAATATATTTCCTTTAAACACAATGTTCTGAATTGCATTAAAATGTTTATAGCTGTGTGAGAAATACTGTGCATTTTTTGTGAATTTGTAACATAAAATTTAGGAGCTGTTCTTGCTTAAATTAAGATTTTAACGCGCGTCGAATCTGTTGATAAGTTGTTTTCTCTTCTTCATTAAAAGTGTTTTTTCCACAGTTGCAAAATGGTGTATTTTCTATTGGAAAATAATTTAGTCATGTAAGACACCGTGTTAATTAACGAGTATAAAATTATTGCGTGGAACCCAAGATAGTAAGCAATAGAATATTCATAATATAGTGGGAATCATATATATATATATAAAACATTTTAATATTCTTTTATTGTATTACAACAAAGGTTTAAAAAGCGTTTAAAAATAAAGTTTATTATATATAAATAAAATTTTCAGTTTTAATGAATAGGATGAGGTTTATATATATGTAATTATACAAACTTTATAGAAATAATAGTTTTGCATACATATTAGTAAGTTTAATTTTGATTTTTTTATTATGACTCACAAATGGAACTCTTGGTTATGACTTGTGGAATTCCAGGGTTCGTGGAACACAGTTTGAAGACCACTAATATAAAGGAAAAAATCAAGTAAATCATATGCTTTCGTTTTTTATTTAAAGCTCTCTAAAGGATCACACAGGTTAAAAATCACTTCCATGGAAAAAATCATACCACACTTCTCCTTAAAGATTCTGTATTCTTCTACTTGTATAATTTTGTAGGTGCTTTTAAAATAAAATTCTAAATGGTGGTTATTTTTGCAAAAGCTTGAATGTAATACTTAAAATGGCAATTTAATGCTGATATGCTCTATGTTTGCAATTTAATTTAATCTTACATAAAGTTTAATGATAATATGCACCATTCATCGAAATTTCAAAATATATCACACAAATTATGCAATATATTTACGTTTTAAGTTATTTGTTCATTCAATCAATTTTTACACAATGATGACTATACATTTATAAAAATTTTAATTTATTTTAATTGCTTGTGTTATTTTTGATAATATAAATTTAATAACATGCAAGAAAATATAGAATCGAAAAACTTTTCAAGTATTTTTAACAGATCGATACAATAGCTAAATCGATGCGTAATGTTTTTGAATGTAAAATGGTTTTTTAATTTAATCCACTTAGAAAAAACAAGTTTTTCTTAAAGTTATATTAGACTTCGTTCAATATAAGTATATTCAAAGATGATGAAAGACAGATATGATTTAGAGAATTATGTTACAAAAATGTATAAAATATGTAAGACGTTCATACCTTGGCAAAATATAAACTCCACACACATACATACATGTATCACCAGAAATAAGGTTCTAATGTAACATTTTTAAACACTCATTCTTGTAACTTAAGTTCCATACATATTTGTATTTTTAGTTTAATTGAGAATAGTCATTTTAATTGTATTAAGGGTGTAAGATCGGCATCTTATTAGCAGTTTTAAACAGTGAAAATATTCCGCTCCGGTTTTCGACTAAAAATATATGTAATTTTCAAACTTTTTAAGTCTGATCACGTCAGACTAATTTAAATTAAATTTAAATATGAAACTAAAAATGAGTTTTAAGAAGTTTTTGATATATGAAGTAGACTCTTTGCAGACTGCTAAATGAACAATATTTTTTCCTTAAGCCGAACGTCTAGTGTTTTCGAAAGACATTTTAATTCATTTTTGTTAAATATGTATATTTTCTTAATAAAGTGACAATAATGAATATCTAAATACATAATTTTCTGGAAATGTATTACACATTTTACGTTATAGAAATTTAGGTTATAGGGCATTGCATTTCGAATAATATTAATTAAGGCAAATCGCTCAAAATCTGAAATAAAAAAAACACTAGTAAATATTAAATACGTATATGAAGTACAGATACATATAAGCCAGAAAAACAGAAGTAGAGTTATAATTCACTATATTTACGATTTTACGGAAAAATAATTCGTAAATATTATAATCAATTTAGAAAAGTTCTAATATTTTTTAATTTTGTATTTGAAATGTTTGCATCTTTTTTTAAAAAAGTTCAATATTTCTGTCTTATAAGCGTCTCTCAAATATTTAGATATAATGAAATAATGAGATGAATATGAAAAGCAGAAATGAAAAGGTTAAAAAAATTAAAAACCTCATCATTATAGATTAAAATATAAGTAAGGTAAAAAAAATAAAAACTTCTTATCACACTATTAATTATTCGAAAAACATGCGGGTAATTCTAGAAGTATTTAGATATATTTTAAATATTTAAATAGTGTTTGCTATTTGCATAATAGTTCATTTTGATAATGCGTAAACTTCCTAAATTTCAATATTTTTATCATAATTCTCTGAGATACGTAAGAATTCTTGTTGGGAATATCAAATTGTATTTCAGCAAATTTTCGACGTATTTCAAATGGAAACGTATGAATTTAGTTTTATTTAGCTTCCTTAGAGTGTTTTTTTTTAAAGTTAAAATTTTACTCTACATTTAAAGTTTTAGTTTCTTTAAGTATGGTAATTGGTTTGAACATGAAAAAATAAGTCAACTCCCAAATTCGAAGAAAAGCTAGTCATTCACTCTTTTTCATTTTAATTTCACCTTTTGTTAGAAATTTTCTGACAAGAAACAAGAATAAGCATCTCAATCATTATTTCCCAATGACAAACCCAGAACCAACAAACACAAAACTCAGCCCTGCCCTTCGGCATTCATGTAAACACCAACTTACACCTTGATTGACTGAAAACATACAATAATTGTTCGAATAATCGGATGCTGTGAAAAAATTAGTCAATGAACAGGAAGTCATTGCTCAATTATGAGTACCACGTTGCCCCTTGATCAGAGTTTAACACGAACAAGGCTACCTCCACTTATATATCGAGACTTAACAGATAAGAGGACCGCCTACGCTTCTGTGTATCACAAATGGATCGGTGAAGAAGAGCAAACAAGAGATTGGAACCACCCTTTCCCATACCGCTGAAAGTGTGCCAGCCGTTGTTTAGCACAGAGCAAACAATTCGAGCGACCTCGAATTTATGCTGAGGAACACCTTAGTCAACACCAGTGTATGACACCGACTGACTTTCATGACAATGGGCTGCCACAAAGAAACGTTATCGCCTGGTACTTGGCGAAAGGGAAATGATTTCCAGATGATCACAATAGTTCTTTTCTTTTGTATATAATCTCTGTAAAAACAATGAGGTATCGTCACCATTCAAGGTTTTCAAGCCTTTGTTTCGTACATTACTAAAATAGTATTACTCCATGCTACAGTCTTCCGTCTGTCACAACATATTTAAATTGAAAATAATTTCCTCTGTAGACAGATAATTCTCTAGATTGGATCTTTATTTCATAATTCAAGAGCAAAATTTCCACGCAGGATCCCATCTCAGGCCTTTTCAAAATTATACAATGGAAAAAATTATGTTCTTTTTTGTGAAATTTTTCTACGCGTCTATTTAACGGTATTCCTAATTTTCCTTCCTTATCTTAATGATGCACTTCTAATTTATGCAAAAAGAAAACAACCTGAATTAAAATATTTTATTTTTCATTGATGTTACTCAAGCTATACATAATGAAAGACAAAATAATAAATCTAGTTTGTTTATATAATCTACGATAAATCGTTCACTCTTGTAAGATTTTTTAATTTTACATTTTGAATAATTCTTAGTTCATGGGGAAACTTTTTCTTGTATTTTCGAAAAAATTACTTCATCGGCACCATAAACTAAAAACCAACGCATATCCAGAAAAATTATCGCTCAGATAATAGAAAAATGAAATTTAGAATATTTCCAGAAATAAACATAAATATTTTAGAGATAAAAATGAAATATTTTTAAGACAGATTAAGGGATATAGATTTATTAATTTACTTGGTCATACTTATATCAATTTTCTCTAGGCTGTATTGTTCTATAAAAGAACAAAGCTACTATAAAACCTTTTTCACGTGTTTAGTAAAACTTACTTAGATAACTTTCTTTTTTTTTATTGTGTGAAAGGCGTTTCGTAAAAATGATTATCTGATTAGTAACGTATCATTACAGCATCATGTTTATTCATACTAATTTGAAATTAGCTTTGTTGACATGGTATGAAGACTTATCATTATGTAATTTTATATCATGATTAAGTTCATTTATTTGTTGCTTAACTTTTTGTACTAGACTCAACTGTGATGAAAAATCCTCTCTTTAACAATGTACTTGGCATTTTAAAAAAACAATTACAATTCCTACACATTTCGTAAATTTTAAATCCAGAAAATTGATATTCGAAATAACTAAGCAAAACTACAGTGATATTCATGGCATATGAAACTACGGTTTATAAAAATAATATTAAGATTCTTAATGTTTTTATCATTCGAAGACATGCAGATTTCTATAGAGAGCAGCAAATAATTTTTAGTCTAAAATTAAAACTTTTGTTAATTTGAATTGGTAAACATCCGCGGTTAGACACTGCAAAGAAAAATACTTTCAAAGAAGACTAGTTTAATCTTTATTTATTTATTTCCTCTCAGCACACATTTTATTTTAATCTTTGACTAAATAAATTCAAAAGTAGTTCTTTTGCTAACAGATAAGTATGCCAGCCTTTGCGGTTAAATTTGTTTACATTCTGCAGAGAAGGAAATCCAACATCACTTGAACACAAAGACCAACAACGAGCTTGACGTGCAGCTGCACGCTGATTTCTTTAGAATAATAAACGGTTGTTGAGTTATGAGTTAATATGTAGTTCCTGAGATAAAAGAACAGTATCACCTTGGTAAAGAAAATAAGCCTTTCAAAAATGCGTGGGAATTCATAAATTTATTTTAAAATTACATTTAAAAAGATGCTATAATAAAAATAAATGTATTAAAATAACAGTTCTGCTCTTCTGCTTATAAGTTGGCTAAGCAACTCATCGTTCTATAGAATTTTGTGGTTACGTCATAAGCTTAAAGGTTCTATTAGAATGAAACTAGGTGGAACAAGCGCGGAATTATGGGAATAAAAATAACGAAAAATATTTCCAATTAATTACTCTCTTTGTCCTGTTTGATGACATTTTGTTCAATAAATTCATCTAGATTTTTTTTGTATAGCCTCAATCTTTTTCTACATCTTCAATATATTTCAATCTTTTTCTACATCTTCAATATATTTCAATCTTTTTAGTACAGCTTCAATCTATTGCCGATTATTCCTTTTAAATTCCTTGACGTTAAAGATTGACGTCTTATAGATATGCTAATAACCTGAATGCCAAAGAAAACTTCTATATTATCATAAATCAATCGTACAAAGTAGCTCTTTATATTTGTAGCATAGTTGCAAGAGTTTAATTAAAACATTTTCCAGGGAAAATATTCTGTAAAACCCTGGTTTTTATAAAAATGTAAAATCTGTCACATTATACATTATTTGATTGATGAAGTATCATTTAGCACAATATATAGTTATTTCTAATAGGGAACTCATACCATTAAAATATCATGTCTAAGTGATTACTGTTCAATAATTCAAGTTAATCCTAATAAATGAATTTGTGTACTTCACTATAATGGGTAAGTAATTGAATTTTCTATCCTTCAAACCTTTCCATTGGGCTTTCAATGCTTAGAGTTGATTCTTATTTATTATACAATAAAATTAAAATGCTTTCACTGGCAATGCCGTTAAATTTTTCTTCCGTGTTTGTCAGGAACTAGAAAGAGAATTTATTTTAATGTATGTTTTTTCAAGTTCGTTTGCTTTATTTGATACCACCTGTTGTGAGTGTAGTCATGTAATGTTAAAGGAAAACAGTAAATTTCTATTCGAAGTCCCTGACCGAATTCTAATTCACATCCTAAGAGATAGGAAAAGTCTCACTGTAAGAGAGTATAGAGAATGGACAAGAAAAAAAGTTTTTTCCTTTACCTACAATTTATTTGCTTATTGTATCATTTTTTATCATCAGTAATTTTAAAGAGGGAATGTGCTTAACCCTTAATTCTCTTTATTCACAATACAAGTGGTTATATGCATAATGTTCATTTTTATTTTTCTAAAATGTTTATATTAAAAAAATCCTACCTTGAATAATTTTTCATAAAAGTATTCAAGAAAATAATAAATCAAATAAAATCCTTAGGTAAGGAAAAGATCTTCAAGATAACTCTTGCTTTTAAAGATCGCATAAACAGAAAAGTTTCAAATAAGGGTTAATAAAAGATGAAAGGAATTTGAAAAGCTTGTAGTTTTTATTTTGTATGAATTAACAGGGGTCTACAGTTATATTAATCATAAATTCAAAAGTTCATCATTAATATTTTTGTTAGCAATTGAATATCTCGCCTTGTGTATTTTAAAAAATAATTTCTTTAATGGATAGCTTGTAACACTTACTGTTAAAAGAAATTTCATAAAGTATTTTATTATTGCAGAATTTTTCTTATGTTCACACATAAAAACATGCGTGTGAATGTGTGTAGCACTTAGATTAACTCTTAAAATAATATAAATATTTAATGTTAGATGCTTACATTTGACGCTCTTTTTTGATTAATTTTTATTAAATGTAATAAAGTAATAAAATAGTAAGTGTCATATAATTATCTAATACATATTAGAAGTATTTAAAGTAGCTAATATTATTAGACATTTTCCTACATTCGTCAAAAAGATACATTTCTTTAAAGATATTTTTTCATGTGACTACAATGCCAGGATTACAAAAGGTTAATTGCCTTTAAATTTCAAACATTATTTATTATCAAAGCTGATTTTAGTAATATTAAAGGCAGATATTTTTTTCCATAATTTTTTTAAGAAAGGCATTAAAAGGATTCACATTTACATTTTTGATCAAATAAATAAAAACTCACAATTAACAGATTTTATTCACATTTTCAAAATCAGTATAAAGGTATGCTTGCTCCCCTATGTTTAATATCAAATATCTAATACCTGCGATCCTCCTTAAACTAAATCACATTGGAAAAACACATTTAATTAATTTTGGTCAGTAATTACAACATAGTGGTAATTATGATGAAGAAATATTCAATCAATACAAATTGTGATGGATGTCCCCTGACATCCATTAGTGTTTGGGAGTTAGAATGAAGATGAGCCGTAATCAAAACAAATGTTGTTCTATCAATCAATTCAAATGACCCAGGGTAGAAAATGTACATATTTAAGTATTGGAGCAAATGCGAGGTAGACGAGATATTTAATATTTAATTAATAGTTGAATCACTTACTTTTGGAATGTCTTGGTAATCTACGTTCTAAATAATCGTAATTCCTTTCTCAGATATCCTACTTCTAGTCGATATGATTCTAATTCGAATATCTTATTGACTAAATCGTCAATTATCAATCTTAAATATTAAGTAATTAATTGACGAGTCACTCTCGACTAGCTTTCTACTATTCTCCGTTATATACACTCAAGAGCCAAAACATTATGACCACCTGTCAATAACGAGTTGGCCCACCTTGGGCGCGCAACACAGCTTCAACCCGCCTTGGCATACATGCCATAAGTCCTTGGTAGATGGCCGGGGAGACAGATTATACCAGATGTTTAAGCAACGGTCACGCAAATCCGAGATATTGCGAATTGGTGGTCTTTGTACTCTGAGCTGCCGTCACATGACATCCCAAATGTGTTCTATCAGATTGAGATCCGGTGAGGTAGGCGGCCAGGACATTAACTGGAATTCAGCATCATGTTCCTGGAACAACTCCAATATAATTTTAGCCTTGTGACACGGGGTGTTGTCCTGTTGGAACATTCCATTTCCAGCTGGAAAAACAGAGGCCATTTAAAGGGGCAACTGGTCCGTAATGATGCTCAGATACCCTGTAGTATTCATGGTCTGCTCTACCACAAACACGGGTCCCAGAGACACCCAAGAGAACGTCCCCTAAATCATAGTATTGCCACCACCGACCTGTTTATGACCTACTGTATATTAAGGGAGCAACTATTCGCCTGGAAAACGGCGTATCTTGACACAGCCATCGGCGTGATGAATGACAAGCCGTGATTCATCTGACCTGGCAACTCTCTCCCACTGATCCATGGACCAGTCACGATGTTCCTGGGCCCAGCGCAGCTTGGTCAGCAAAGGCACACGAGTGGGACATTTGCTGCGTAGCCCCATATACAACAGTGTCCGCTGAATAGTGTGCACCCATACTATTATTCTACTTGACCCTACATTGTATTGGACTGTCAGCTGAGCCACTGTCTGGCTCCGGTTTTGCTTCACCATGCGAGACAGTCTCAGAAAACCTTTTTCTTTGATAGCGTGTGGACGTCCAACACCATGTCGTCTACTGCTGGTTTCACCGTCATTCATCCACTTTGCATAAGTACTAACAACTGTAGATCGCGAACAACCCACGAGTCATGCAGTTTCGGAAATACTTGTTCGGAGTCTTCGAGCCATTACAATCTGCCTTCTATCAAAGTCGCTTAGATCCATAGCCTTTCCCATCATACACAGAAGTAAGGGAAAGAATGATTCTTCAGACTCTCCAGCAGCAGTTAAATACCACTTCCTCCTGATCACGTGCCTTCCACGTCATCCAGGAAAGTGTCATTGCAAAATGTTGGGGTGGTCATAATGTTTTGGCTCTTGAGTGTATATATATATATATATATATATAATCACTAACTTCTATCATCTAGTTCCTAACCTCTCTCTCACTCGAACCTAAAAGTTAATGCTTCATTAAACGCCTTGATTTACATAAACCGCATCTTCTTCGGGAAAAAGTTTTCTATAGAACAAAATTTAAAGAGATAGTTTTTCCCCAAGATGATTAGAAAAAGGCACACGAATAGACTCGTTACAAAATGTAAAATTAATCTAAAATAAATTTGCATTACAATGGAGTCTCTAAGATTCGGAATTTGATAGTCCGGCAGTCCGGATAACTCAGTCACACCCTTGCAGGTCGAAAAAAAACCACGTGAACAATTAATGAAAAAATTGCCTGAAAATGTAACGCTGATGAAGATGTTAACGCTGGGAACACGGTACAAACTCCTAAAATACCACATAGTGACGGACTAAAGGCTGTCGAAACAACCCTTTAGTATTTTGAACTACAAGGTGCGTCGGTAATGGACTTACTGTTCCTTCGTCATCTTTATGAGGAAGCAACAAAAACTCAGAGTGCAGTACGGAAGACCGCAGGACATTACGCATTTCTTTAAAAATTAGCCAATTTTTCAAAGTCAGCTGCTTAGTATTCCTTATTGACAATTTTATGTCTTCATAAAGTACTTTTCTGAGATGTGTCTGATCAGGTGAATTACTGTATATACTATATATTCATTAATTTTCATTTGCATGTAGTAAGTGCTCTATTCCTTCATAAAGTACACACTTTTCTTTTGTTTAAGGGTATGTGGGCAGTTTATTTCCTGTTGTATTCTCAAGTAAACAATGTATACAATTGCAGTACAATATTTTCTGAGGAAACCCTCGTACTCGTTCTATTTTTAATACCTTTCTTGATAACCCGGCATTTTCACAAATTCGGCTAATCTTCGTTCCACAATAGGCCGAGTTCTCGGGACTCTACTCGTACAGTATTATTTGAATTGATTCTTTCATGGTGGAATGATCTGAATAAAAAAATACTGTTATTCAGAGCTTTCTTGTCTTTTCATCATTGCTCAAATACGCAAAGTTCTTCGCTAATATTCTCTCGTGTTTCTCTACTGCTACTTAGTAAATCATTTATAAACGTAATTCAAATAAATCAATTCAAACTACAGTGTATGAGAATAACAATAATTCTCAAAAAAAAATTTTTTTAATAACATTTCATAGATAATGTTTAAAACCTTAGGCCTTTCAAGTATTTTATTTATGAAATGTTATTTAAAAAAGTATATTGAATATTCTTACGTAAAATAAGGGGTGTATGAAATATTTTATGTACTAACTAGTAAAAATACTTTAAATTATTGTGAGTTATAACAAAATGAATTAAGACAAGAATAATTCTAAAACATTTTTTGCTGCTATTAAAAATGCTCATTTAAAAAGTGATAAGCAGTTTTAATTCAAAAATTAGAATGAGCTTTAACATCACAACTATCATTGAATGAGTTCTAGAATATAATACCTTTTTTTATAAATTTATACATCTCCATTTCCTAAATTAAAGTGCTTCTTTGAATTACTTCAAGTCTTGGAATACTTGACAAATCTAATAACATGTCTTCTGATCATTTAGTATTTATCATAAGATTATTTCAAATGTTAGATCTCTAAAGAAAATTTAATCATGTATATTCTTTTGTATCCCCTAAATGGTATCATTTAGGATAATTCTATGAAACTAGATCTAAAATTCTTTTAAAAATAACTCTTTAAAAAAATTTCTGAGTTAAATCGGAATGTCCGATATGTTTTGGAAATACATATTTCTGTTATTTTTTTAACTGGAAAATAAATTGCTCAGTGGGAGATCTGATATGGATCTTGAGATAAAGAAATATTCTAACGGCTTCAGCCTAACAATGAATTTGGCGACATTTCAGCCTAGGTTTGCAGGCTATCTCGAGTAAAAAGGGCGGATCTTTTTTCGAAAACTTGAGAATTGAGAGCTCGAGGTCAACTCCAAGGTCACACCTGCTGTAGAGTATTTGTTCGAGTTCATAGAGTCAAATCTTTTAGATTTTCTTCCACCTTTTCTTATTTATTTTATTCTCGTAGGATATGTTTAGAGAAATATGCTAAAGGGTCGTAGAACTGTGTTTTGTAGGACACGATTTAATTGATGAGTTTCTTGGGCATCTCCATAATTGCACTAGTCTGAATTTCATACTGCCAAATGTATACGAAGTTTGTTTTCCACAGAGAAGTGATCCGTTTAGCATAAATTTACTTCGAATTATCTTACAAATGGAAAATTTCTAGCTCATCCTTTTTTTCTCCATTTTTTTGTTGCTGTTGCTTGTTTGTATCTGTCGCAGGGATAATGCATGACGAAAAACACGGAATCATTTCTCATTGCTTTTAGCGTCATCTTTGTGGCGCTGTCATGCTGTGTGATGAAACTTGCTCGACTGCTTCATTCCTGCTCGGAAATTATCTCTCATTTTACAAATTTTCCTAGTTAGTCCTCATTTGTCAGTCAGCAATAACAGAGGTTCCAAATAAAGAAACAATTTCAAACGACATACTTTTCTTAAACTGAAAACTCTAGTTGGATGCTAAAAGAACAATATCATTTTGTGAATTTAAAGAGATTAGTGTTAATAAAGTTCAAAATATGTTTCTTTCAAAAATTAAAGCACAGTTTTTTGACATGACATTTTTTGCTTTGAAGTGTTTACTAATTTTTATTTTATTTTTGTTTTCCTTTGAAAAGTATGAAAGATTCATTTTTTCTATTCAAAACTTTAAAAAAATGGATTTTTTTTTAAATTTTAAGAGAAAATCCTTTTTGTTATTGAAAATTTCTTATTCAGGAAAATTTCCAAGTTGTTTTTTTTCTATTTCAGATTATTTATATTTATACAGATTGATAAATTTTTTTTAAAAAAATTCTTTTTTAGGAGCAGAATTCTAATCAATGATACATTATTAAAATTATCTGTGGTATTATTATACAAAGAACTACAAGTTTCCAACTATGCAAATAAGGTTTAAAGTACTTGAATTACCTTATTTATACAAACTAAGTTATTATGTAGGTTTACTTACTGGTTAGGACCCAAATGTTTTCAAGCTACAAACACTAGCCCTCCGAGAAGACAATCAATTGATTCACAAAAGAAAGTTATAGCATAAAATGTGTGGTCCTTCATTTTGGACCCCTCAAATATAGAATAGGTGGGAGACACGTTTCTCACTGGCTGCTGGAAAATAAATAATTTGATTTGTTAAAATACTGAAAGTGTAACCTATAATGATAATCTGAATATAGTGAATAATTAAACGCAGGTATACTACCATGCAAGATTTTAAGTTAAATAGATGATTCTAACATTTATTTGTTACTATTTTTTTCCATACTCTTCGTTCTTTCCCTAAGAAGAGGTATTAAAATGCGTTATTATCTACTGAATTCGAAATATAATAATTTAAAATACTTTGACCATTACAGTGTTTTGAGAGAAAAGAAGTTTTTTAAAATTTACAGATATTTTATACAGTGTAACCTGTTTTTGTGCGGTCATTTTTAATGCGATTTTTTTTTCTTTTTTTATGCAATATATGAACTTCAACGGCTTTGGCGCCACTGTAAAGTTTTCTATCAATATACCAATGACGTAATGGAGAGTGTTAGGGCCCCCCCCCTGCAAAAAAAGTCAGGTTTTACCTTTAATATTTTATAATTTGGGTAAATACGTACTTGGCGTTAGTCAGGCCTTGAGCCTCCCCGTGAGGCTGGGGGGTGTACGTTACGCCACTGCAATGTACATATATACACTTCCAGATGCTCTGTTGATTTATTATAAACAGTCTCCCGACAATGCACGTTCAGTTGCTTTCTCTCAACGTGCCAACAGCACGCGCTTGATTGAAGAGGAAACTTTCAATTACAGTGGCATTATCAATAATTCGATAGATTATGAAGACGAACAAGAAGAATCGGATTCTTTGAGAGCAGAAAAAATATATGCTGGGATACAGCTTTCTACAAATTGGAAAAGTATTTTCTTAAAATAGATTCCAATTCCGAAAGGAGTATGAAATATCATAAAAAAAGCTTCAATCATGCAAATCTGGTTATCATGTAATTTACAAGACAAGCAACTGATCAACCGACCTTCGTCACAAAAATTTATCTCTTACTTTATGGTGCTAAAAAATAAATCTAAATTGCATCTTCAAGTGACGAAAGCGATTTTGAACTTATTCATCACAAGAAGATGAGCGCTTTAGATTATGATGAGTAGCAGTGAATTATGTATGTGCATTTTGAAAACTTCTCCAAGTATACAATGAGAAACTAAATGTTTTTAAAATGTTTCCATGTGTAATTTAATTATTTATTTTGTTATGGGAGTACTTTCTCATAAATTTCGTAAATAATTGGCGTATTTTCTAAGTGCTTTTTTTATGCGGTCCCTCTCCACCGCATAAAACAAATTTTCTGTAGTATTCCGACGAATTTGTTTGTTATATGTAAGAATTTATGAAATTTTTGAATATTTTTTGTGCGGTTTTTCTTATGCGGTCCCTATTTACCGCATAAAAACATGTTTTACTGTTTTCTAAAATTTTGAAGATTTTTGTTTTCATATTTTTAATTATACATGGTAACATAATGTGTTCTGGAGAATTATTTGAGTCATGTAAGATCATTTTCTCCCGAGTTAGTCAGTATCAGACCTTACTTTCAAAATGCAAACAAAATCAATGATATTAGTATCCTCTGTTACCGTTTACGGAGCAAAGAATCTCTGATTAAATTATTTAAGATAAGATATATCGTCGATGTAAATACTAAAGGGTATGCCTCATCTATTATGCATGTGTAGAAATCCAAGATCTTGTAATGGTGCTGTAAATAATAGAATGGATTATAGAATACATCATATTGTATAACAATTGAAATATTAATAATACATGATGTAATGCAATTGAAATAAACAGTTCGGAAATCATGATAAAAACCTATGAGGATAGAAACTTCCATCCATTTTATTTTATTGGGACAGTAAGTGCGTTTTCGTCGCTTATTCGGAGAATGAAGCCGTGTAATTATTTCAAAACAAAGATTGATTGATGCATTCTTGCTTATAAAAGCTGTTTTATTTCACTTTTATCCATCTTTGGACTATCCTTTCACCGTATTTAATGCCTTATAGGCAAATTACATCATTTCACATTTTTTTCAACCGCGTTAACGATTCACCCTAAGTGAGTACTTGTAAATGAACTTTTACTTCAGCCTTCGGGCCTTTATCTTGTAAATTATCGTAATCGTAAAATTTAACTGCATAAATTACCGGCATTCGGAAATCGAGAACAAGTCCGACACCGTGCAAACAGGCCCAACTTGCAAAGATGGCAAGCAAAGTTCCATACACAGCAAAGCACATGCCTTTTCTGTTACGTGTTCTGAAACTTCCAATTACGCTGAACAAAACCTGGTTTATCAGGGCGAAGTTATTACATGGACTGTAAAATCCGAACCTGAGGGCAAAGCGTTTTTAATACAAAGCGGGTTCCAGATTGAGCATCTACAGAAAATCCATTCCTTTGTAGATGAAGTAATTAAGGATCTTTATTAACATCACCCTATGACCCTGCGCAGGAAAAGGAAAACGAAGTAGACGTGCTTTACTGCTACTGAAGACTCACGCGATGTTTGCACGTAAAAAAGTCCCTCTTTTTTTTCTTTCGGGACCTCGATTTAGAAGAGATGAGAAATCAATTGTAAAGCCCTGGGGCCACTTTGCGATCTGACCTGTAAGGAAAGGGTAGTAATGAGAAGAGAGATTATTTTGAAAAGATGTTGCAGGAAATACGGTGCAGGATTCAGATTAATGTACAAAAAAAGGTGAAAGAAGGACGGAATAATAATAAAAGAAATTGGTTGAGAGAAAATACATGGCATGGCAATTGTTTAGAAATATTAAATCATTGTTTACCACAAAAATAGTTTTAAAAAACCAGGAAGAATGAATGGATCTTCAAAAATAATATAATATGATGGTTTTATAGTAGAACTATATTCTTAGACTTGGTAGAAACCAAACAACAAAGTATAAAATACATTTGAAAAAAAATTATTAAACTTGCGCAGAATTCTGCCATGTATCTCATTTGAAAAAAAAATTTTTAATATTTTTGTTATATTAATGTTAATACCAATAATTTAGAATTCTGTAACATATATTGTTTGCTTGTCAAGCTTACGTAACATTGATAAGGTGGAAATGAAGTACGCCTCAAGCATAGTTTTCTCTGCAGAACTGTGAAGATACTTATTTTTTCAAATGTATTCTAAAAAACTTGTGGTATGAATGGAAATGGATAAAATCGTAGCTGTATACGTATTTTATGACCAGTTTGAATGTTTAAAGTAAATAATACATTATTCGATTAACTAAATCAGTATAATTATTTGAAATTCCCTAATTGTTTTAATACAGTATCATTACTTGTTTGTTGTGATAAAATTAAAAAATATCTATAATAGCAAAATTTTTTTTGTTTAAAAATGCATAAGTATTGAAAAAGAAAAGAAAATATCCGTTGTCTGTCCTGTTAAAGATAAAAGAAATAGATTTATGAAATTTGAAATATTTTTTAAATAGAAAATTAATTATTTGTAAACATTTTGAAACATAGCGATTAAATTTATTTATTTAATGCTGAAAGAAAAAAGAGATTTAGAACTCTTAAATAGGAAGTTAAATTATTCAAGAAACTAATTTGTTCGCTTATGAAAAAAATAGGTCTAACGTATTTATATCATACAAAACCCTCTATAGATTTAGTCAATTTATTAGTCAAGTTTTAATATTTATTCATATTAGAGAAACATTTTTTTAAAAATATTTTTATTGTATTTTTTTTTATTTCTACTCTTTTACATTTTTAATTGCAAAGGAATTATCAGAATCCGCGGTGTCAAAGTAATGTCTCTTGGGAAGGAGAATTTTTTTAACGAAGCAAGGAACACACAGTCCCTTTAAAGGGAATGTTTGTGGTACATTAATCCTTTTCTACCAAAAAATAAAATAACTTAAATGTTCAAAATATATCTTCCTAGTTTAATAATCAGTAATGTACCCCTCTTATCATATTCCTTTCTGATAAATTCATGATTCTCAAAAGTTGTGCGTGAATCAAAAAATTTATTACTTTCATACAAAACTGAAAAACCTGAAATATAACTGAATAAGCTAATTTAAGATTAAATGGCCTAATTTTCATTCTAAATATTTAATATAAAAAGACACACATTCAAAATAGTCTGCCTCGAACAGCTCCTCTGTTAACTTTCATTAATTTTGTGTTTTACTTATAAACGCATATACATCAAGAACAAGTTCTTATTCTTTGTTTTCAAAACGAATTTTATAGAAATAACTATTTTGTTAAGCATTCATTCCCTCTTCATGTATTATCAGAGGTTCAAGTTACATATATTTGAGGCAGAAAACAATCTATACCAGAAAACTGTAATATAATTTTCTGCGTAATTTTTTGAAGTTCTTACGAATTTTATACTAAAAATCTCCAAATTAAAAATAATTTTTTAGAAAACAAAAAATAAAAAAATACCAAAAAGAAAAAAGATTTACTTATAAATGATTTACTTAATATGCTCTCGTGTTGTAAATAATGACATACGTAACTCTTAACAAATGTGTGTATTAATATTTTCATAATTTTAAAATAAAACAAGCTTTTGTTCTCTGAAATAGGGCATCAATAGAAATAGTTAAGCAAAAAAAAATCATTCTTAATACTTCAAATATGACTCTTCTGTCATTTTTTTAATTGTAATAAGATCTCTTTCTTTTTAATAGTTTTAAATCTTGAAAGTTAGCAGTAAATCTTGCTATTATTTTTTTGAATTATGTAAGCATAAATCCTACATTTATAGCTCAAATTATCTAGACAAGATGTGTATTTAATTTTCTCCTTTCTCTTTTAAAAAATAATACCAATCCATCATCATTTTAATTTCATTAAAGTCATTTGCTTGACTTGATTGCTAGTTACTCATTTCTTGAATTAATTTATTGCATTCTTTGGCAAAAATTATTGCTTATGAGGTCAAGGAAAAGTTAACAGTGCAAAAAATTAAGCAAAATTTAGTTGAAAAACATCCATAATAGCTCCTGTAAGTTTCTGACATAGTTAACTTAAAGCATATGGATCCATCATTTAGCGAATTGCATAAACGTTAGAATCAATAAATATAATCACATTCTCAAGTATATAGGTTACAATGTATAACAAGTAATAAGTATGTTGAAGAATTTTAAAGACAATTGCAATAATAATCCTACGTTTTTGTTAAGATATCATTTGCAGTTTGATTCATATTACTTTATTTAGAACTCCTTCATCTTATCTCACGAATTCATATACAGTAAAAGACCTTATCCTTTCAGCCAGTCATTGATGTCTCGATCCTTTTGGAAATTTTTTCAAATATTTTTAGAAACTCCAAAATAAATAGTTTTAGAAAAAATTTTGTAAGTATATATGGGAAATATAAAAGTTTTTCAACAAAGCGTTTGCCTTTTATATTGGGTTCGTTAAGGAATTCGTAGCCTTGTGTCGTTTTTATGAAGAACAATATAAAGAACCTAATATGTAGGTAATATAAAACAACTAATTTAAAAATTTTCCAAATCTCATTTATATATACTAGCCATTACTCACCCACTTCGCTGAATATTTCATGATGTTATATGGCTATATATTGTTTTTACGTCATTGATATCTCAATCATGGCATTAATCTTTCTATTGTATTCAAAAAAAAATTCTTAAAGCCCTCGCTTTTGGTTTAAAAAGAGCAGGACTTAAATTTCTGAAAAGGAAATATATTTATATTTTCCGTCCAACAATCCCCCTTGGCAGTTTATTTTCGCAAAATCCGTTCTAAACTTATCTCTACTCAGAAAAAGAAATGATCCTGCCAAATTTAAAGTCTGTATATTTAATAGTTCCTGATGTCTCGCGATGAGTGAGTGAGTTGATTTTCTTATTGTGTGTATGTGTATGAAAGAGAGAGATTTAGATTATATTTAGCACACAACCTTTTTAAATCATATTAAATTATACTTGAAGAATATATGTACTAAGCTCAGTAATACCTTCTCAGTTCATAAAGATCTCCTAATTTTTTTCCATATAAACAGTATAAATTGTTAATATTTCGTTTCGCTTATATATAATGAATACAGATTATAGCAGATCTTATGCATGTATGCTTAAGTAATGATTTTAGAATGTAATTAGTTTTTACACTCGTCTTAAAACTCACATAGAGGCATTGAAAAACTCATTTACTTCACTTCTGAGTATTAAATATCGTCCTCCTCATAATTGTTCAAAAAATCAGCTTCAAAAATGTTATAAACGTTTTAGAATAAATTGTTTTGAAATGAATTAAGGGTTTAACATAATTTTTGTTTTTGATATGCATCAATAAAAGAATGTTGTATTGTTAGATTTATACATTGCATTGTTGATTTATGTATTGTATCGTTCTAAAAAAATCAAAGGATTTGGTGTATCTGACCTATATAATTTTTAAGCGAATTCCTTATATGTGTCAAAGAGCTCTGAAACATCCTGTGTATTACATATAATTACACGAACCAATCAGGATCTGAATAACTGAAACTTTTAAAAGCTACAGGGGGGTAAAAGGAAACATGTATTTTCTTTTCTGATTCATTATGCTTTTGTATTCTACGACCTGCTTATTAGGAAACCACAGAATTCTTCATTTTCCGGATGATTAGAAATGTGTTTACTCTGCAATCTGGAATTTCCTATGAATCACACGACGCTACATCTGTAAATTAAGCTACTTTTTATAGAAAAATTCTAAATATATTATAAATACATAAATTCTTAAGTGACTGAAATATTTTGAACAATTTCATCCATGATTTGATCTTATAACTACAGTTGTTAAATTCCATCGTTGTTTGAAATTTACAAAAATAAATTTACGTTTACTTGTACCATATCCATCATATAATTCCAGTGTTAAACTGCTGCTTTTTGTAGTATATGGGTCTGTACTACTAGTAAATATACTTTATCAGTTATTTTCTGAGCAGTAGCATACTGTAACAGTACTTAGAAAAATTATTTAATTAGCTAATGTAAAAAAAATCTCTTTTTTTACATTATATTTTATTTGTTTCTTAAACTGTACCTTCAAAGCAAGAGGGCAGAACATTTTTTTTTGTACAGAATAGACTTTAAGAGCTTCAAAAAACTTATATTTATACTTATATTTTTTCTACTATAATTATATAAAAAATTTCCAATCACACAGAAAATTAACTTACGAATAAACAAGATATCAATCATTGGCATGGCCAAGTAATTTTAGCGCGTTTTTCACATGTTGTACTTTAGAATAATGCAACTAATGAACTTTTTACTAACAGAAAGTAGTACTGTACCACTCCTCTAAATGTACTACTATAGAGCTGAAAAGAAATAATGACACAAATCTGTATCAGCACTATAAAAAAGCAAAAAAAATTTATTTATTTTTACAGAAGCTACAAAAGCCCGGACAAGGTGAAAATGCAGGTAGATTTTTTTAAAAAACATTTTGTAAACAATAAATTTGCTAGGTAAAATTTGAGAAAATTTTGTTATAAACTAGCGAAATTCAGGAAAAAGTGTAGGAAAATTCGGGAAAACTATGGGAAAATTTAAATATGATTCGGCTCATCTAGGGCACAAATGCGACCAAATGCCGAAAAACCCGAGGTCAATAGGTTGCTTATTGGCTGAGAAAAATGTACGACAAAATATGGAACGAAGACGAAATTTGCGTCCTAATAGCGCTTTTGTTCCACTACGTGAAAAACGCGCTAAAAATTGAGTAAATGAACATTTTATTGATAAATTTTAAAATCCGCAGTCGTTATTTAAGCTGATTGTATAAAGAATGCAAAATTGTAAACAATTTTTTAACTCTGCATTTTGATTCATATCATAATATTTTTATTTTTATTACATTTATTTCCCACTGATAAACCTTTAACTTAACTATATTATCTCAAAAACGTTCAATTACAAATCTGTTTTGATTTCCTGAATTTATCTAAGCAAGAAAAGAAAAAATCCAATCAAATAAATCCGGAGTAAAGCTGTTGAGACTACAGATGGCTTTTAGATTTTGTATTCTGTATGGAAAAAAATTATAAAATGTTATGTATAATGAATTCATAAGTAATTAAAACTAGGCAGCAATAACTTCAAATGATGTATTAAAAGAAACATAAATTTACAGTTATGGCTCATATTCATATTTTATCTTTAAGCTTGAGAAAATATTGTGCAAAGTGAGTTCTTTGCCCTTTTTAGAGAACATAGTAGGTTAATCAACTTTGCTGTTTAAACTTCATGCAGAAGGATATTTAAACAACGTCAAGCTGCTTGTCATAACCCTGAAGTCTAAACGAGTCTCCTTTGACATAGATTGTAACTTTTGAAACCGCGGAATTTTGAGAGCCTTATTAAATAACACAAAAGGGTCTTCTGAATATATGCGTATAAGTAATTTCGTGCTCTTTTTTTCCCTTCCCCTTTACTATGTTTGTATTAGCCGAAACAGGAATTTTGCACTGGACTTGTCACAAAAAGGGTCAAATGGGCAAGTCTTCCTTTTTAAGAAATTATTTTGTTAATTTTTTGCTAGGGATAGTTTTCCTGGTAGCAAATTGGGAAAGAGACGTGTCGCCGACCTGATAGCAGCCAGTAAGTGTAGATCGATGGCTATTGTACTTCAAAAATCATTCCGGTTAAGCCATTAGAGTAAGAGGCCTTTTCAATTAACTTACCGATAACTTTGAGTTGTTGGTTGAGAAGAAATGGAAGTAATTACCATATTTGTTTGCGGAGTTTTCTACAGTACTGTCCAGTTCCTGGATTCACAAAAATTATTGTTTTGAGACACATTTCGAGAGGTTTTTTTTCCTTGGTTTGCATTTGCTAGCGCAGCATTGACTTTGCGTTTTCTAGTAGCAAAACAAGATTGTAAGCAATTGATTTTTTTATTATTATTATTTTGTTTGACAGAATAAGACTGAGTAAAATCTAAGAGTTGAATAGCAATGGAAAAAAATAAAGGAAATACATACAAACAAAAAAAAACCCAGCAGCTAAAATAATTTTAAATTTCCTTCAGTTTTTGAAAACACAAAGTAAATGGTAATTTTTAAAGCTTTTTCTTCCCAAATATTTTTTTAAAAAATGTTCCAAATCAGGTATATGTTAAGATATCTGGGTACGCGTTTGAAGCCCTGTTTTTGGAATTGATATTTAGTGTCAGTTAAATTAGAATGCACTTATAAAATTGTTTCAAGAATATTACTAAGATAAAAAATTATTTAAATGAAACTTTTGGCAAAAAATGAAAAAAAAATTACTTGTTTTTAAAACATTCTCTTTTCATACAAAAGATATTTCTATAATGTTATTTTGCCTATATACAACTAAGACTTCTCTACTGAGGTTAAACCATGATTTTAGAAAAATTCACATTATTTTCTGAGTTATAACCAACTCTCTTAAATAAAAAGCAGTGCTTTTATGTTAAAATTTCTCTACTCCGATATATTAAAATATGAATATAAATCCACTTCTAAATTACATATTTCCTAAAACTAGTTCAAGCTTTGTATAGAAGTCTTAGCTATATGTGGGCAAAATATTATTATTATACAACTATTTTTTATAAAAGAAGAATATTTTGAAAATATATCATTCTTTCTTCATTTTTTTGCCAAAAAACTGCATCAAAATAATTTTCCCGTAATTATATTCTTAAAGCAATTATATATGCATATTTAAATTCAAGTGACACAAATATCAAAAATATTAATTTGCACTCTGTTTCAAAATCACTGTTCCGAACGTAGTCAGATGCCTTAAGAAATCAGGGGTCTTCATATCGTACACACGATCTAAAACAAAACAAGAAATTGAATATTGTTCAATTAAATTAAAACTAATTCATCTATTCGTAAAAGTATAAAGCATTACGGGGAAGCGCGTTGCGTGTGTCTCTGCATTACATGCCTATTTATATGCATACGTATGCTGATACTATTTAAATGTTTTTCTATAGAATATTAGTCTCAGAAAAAGTAAAGTAATAATCTTTGAATTTAGTACTTCTTAAGGCGATCGTATTTATAATAAATTTAGAGCAATCAAATGAAAAGCATTTTTGTTTTCATTTATATTTTACTACACCTTGCAAATCATGGATGTAAATAGTTACGTGAATTTAATATATGTCTTGATTAAAATGTTCCTTCTGATTTATATGTCAGGGAGAATTCAAAATGAGGCTTTCAAATTTTAATGAATTAAAATACAAAAGATTAAAACTGGTTTGTTTCTTTGGAATGATTGAATTTTAATTTAAAATGAATAATTATGATGAATAAGCTTTAAATTTTATTTCTAACTATAAGAGTTTTGCATTTTCATTAGGTTAGTTCTAAAGCTCCTTGATTATTTATTAGGACCACTCTATCTCTTCTATCAATTGCTGCCAATCACGTGTGACACGTTTGAAGAATCTATGTTGACACTCATACAATTAAAGTGAGCGAACATCAATTATCCATGAACGGTTATTATTAAGCAATTTAGTGCCTCTACTAAAATATAATCATTGCAACTTAAATTACTCTTTATTGATTTATCAGCTTGACTTAGAAATGCTTTTATCTTATTGTTAGGTATGGTTAAATGTTTTGAATAATCAAAACTCTGAATGATAGTTTATAAATAATAAAAATCTATTCATTAAACATGATAAATAGAAAAATTGTGGATAGACTTTTTTACAAATGTATGTCTTTTAAACGTGATACTTGAATACGTAAGATGCTAAAGAGATTTTTCTTTTTATACTAAAATGTGAGTCAAATTCCTAATTTAAATGTAACACACATTAATTATTCTTTTATAAATTAGCTAAATGTATACTTTTTCCATGTTAAAAGTTTAACAAACATATATATATTACAATACTCTTAGATAAAAAAATACGTGCAAGTTATTTGAAAAGAATGCTACGTGTGATGAATATATATATATATATATATATATGCTCAGGCACCTCTGCACCCAATGGTCACGCATACTGAGATGGGCATTGTAGGCCTTGGCCCTCATGAGCTGTTGCGCCAGTGTGAGTTTATATATATATATATACTGCCGTAAAAATGACGAATGGCAAGGCCGTCATTTATTTATTTTTTCATGATTGGGTGCTTTTAAGAGCTGCTGAATGGATGAGGCATCATTTGGTATTTGGGTACTCCACTTTTATTTCATAGTCACTTAAGTTTAAAAATGACAAACGCACAAAAAGCAAAAGATGAAGGACAAGAAAAACGGTCTCATTGTAAACAAATATCCGCCGGCCAAATTTTCCACAAAATCTCGTCTTTTATATGAAACACAGACCCCGGAAATTCCAGAACTTACGTGACTTCCGTGGACGGATCTTGTGATTGGTGGACAGTTATCGTATGAGGTGATTACATAAGGAATAATTAAAGTAGGATGAGAACACAATTTTTCAGTGTTAAAGTTACGATTACATCCCGTTAGGTGGGCAAGCTAACAGTTAAGAATTTACGCGAAAGTCCTGGAGAGTCAGGACCATTTCAAAAATTGAAAAGTTTTTTTTTAATGAAATTAACGTGAATTTTACACACACCACACACATATATTAATATATTATATATATATATATAAGAATTATAAATTAATAAATTATTTTTCATAACTGAGACAGGAAAAATTCTGAAATCGAAAATAAACTAATATATATACATAAGGCCAATAGACCAAAATGGAAAACTATTATGTTTTCTAGTGCTGTCACCGACTTGGAGAGGTGAAGTAGGGTTAAGCATGCTTTTGAGATCTCAACTTTCCCCTTCAGCAGAAAATTTATTTGTAAATTTGCATGAAAAATTGTAGAAAACAAACCAAGATTGAAAAAAGACTTAAGCCTATTGTTCGTGTAAACTTACATTAATTTCTTATGAAATTAAACCAAAAAGGAAGTATATTGTATAAATTGTCAAATATTCAATCATAATTTTTTGGATATATCCTTCCTTTCTTCTAATCCTTTATTCTTATTAACGTACTTTTATTTTTTCAATAAATTTGATTGATTTGTTCTTTTATATAAAAGTTGCGCTTCCAAACTATTAAATAAATGCGTAAAAGGGTAAATTTACATTCTTTAAAAATAGTAGCATTTCTTCATCACCATAGCTACAGCAACATGAACTGTTCAATCAAAAATTGCAAATTGCATTGAAAAACCAACTTCAAACAATTTAGTAATCAGTCACTAAAATTCTTTTGGATGCTTTATTGATTACTCGTTGACAGCTATGGAACAATGTCTTAGATTTGATGTGATGCAATAATTATAACTGAAAATAATGTAGGCTTTAATTTTATATCCATTCTTACGCAGCATTAATTCTTATACTTTTATAAATGATTTAAAAATTGGTGGTAAATTATTGCGGCAATTTTAAAAACGAAAAAAAAAATCTGTCTTGTTTAAAAAAAAGCTTTGGTGAACGTTTATATGAAAGAAATACAGTATTAAAGGCTTTGTTTTTTGTAAATTTGTGGAAAGCCTATTTTGTCTTTTTTATCATAGAATCACCATAATTAACAAAAAATGTAACTGTAGCACTGTATAATAAGATGAATATAATGATTAGTATAGCTTGAAAAAGCTGTAATAAATTTTCCATTGATCATTTGTAACGTAGCATAATTTCATCGTTTAATTAAGTCCCTTTTATGACAGGATAAGTCTCCTTATAAACAAGATAAGGTTCTGAGTTAAAGCAAATTTCATTTTCATTAAAGTACGAGTAAGAGGAGTCTTTGAGGTGACTGCATTCGGACTAATGATTTTGAAAAACCACATTAATGAAAAAAAAAATTTTAATGTTTAGTATCATTTTGATTAGAATATGTATAGAAAATGTTCTAAGAATATTATTACAGTAAAAATTTATTTGAATACCTTTTTCTGACAAAAGAAATGAAGAAAAATTTATACACATTTTTAAACATACTTTCCTTTTACGAAATAATAATATTTTGCCTATTTGTAGCTAAAACCTAGTGCAGAGCCGGTACTAAGATTTTTGAAATACATAATTTAAAAAAGGATTCATTCATATTTTAATATATCGGAGTAGAGAAATTTTAACAAAAAATAAAATAAATAAATAAAACGCCGGTTATTATTTCAATTGATATTAACTCTGAAAATATTGTGAATTTTTCAAAATTCCCAGTTCAGACTCCGTAGAGAAATCTTAGTTATTTAAATGCAAAGTGATATTATAGAAGTATTTTATATCAAAAGAGAAAGTTTTGAAAATAAATCACTTTTTCTTCATTTTTTTGGAAAAAAAATTTCATTTAAACAATTTTTTCTTGTAATAATCGTAAAACAATTTTAAATGTGTATGTTCTAATTTAACTTACACTAAGTATAAAAAAATATTCATTTATACGCTTTTTTTAAAATTACAGTTCGGAACGAAGTCAGTCACTTTAAAATTATGAGTTACAGAAACTGTTTTGCAATTATCGGGTTGACAACATTGTTTATTTTGGTTTTTCTCATTGTTTATAGCACACATTAAATTATTTTCCCGCCAAAAAGTTTGATTAAAAATATCTATGCCAATACATTCATCTTAAGCCTATCGTTCTTAATGATTTTTTTTTACCTTTACTTGTCGAGAGCTTAGGATAATTCTCTAGAACGGTGTTGATCTGAGAGTTATTAAAGTTTTAGCAACAATAAATACCAACGTAGTGTAATAAACGAAGCTTAAAGTTAAGTTTTGCTTTTTTTTCCAACTTAAAGTAAAGTAAGAGAATTCAAGGGGACTCGATACGATTCAATTGATAAAAATCGGTCAAAAAAATCAAATCTAATTTTCTTAACCTAAATTAGTTTTTTACATATTTTTCTATATCACAAAATTTGAAAGCTCTAAGTTTAAAAAACACAGAGCTGTGATAACTTTTGCCTTTGCTTTTATTCACATCCCAATGGAGAATCAAAACTTTAAACTTATTATCTCAGAAAGATAAAATAACTAGTTTGTCTCCATTTAAAATGCTAAAGCTTTTTTCTATTGTGCCTAATGCTTTGAACTTTTTTAACCATTATTAATAGTACATGTAATAAAAGTTGGTATGCATTTTTTAATCAAAACAATTCTTATTTTTTTAAAAATAATTGAACTCAGAATTTATACATTTTTTAAGAAACAAGCATTGATAAAAAGAAGTATTGTACGAATACCAATCATGTTATCGCAAAACCCATACCAACTTTTGTTATACATAGTTTGACGTACTTGTTAAGCAAATGTTATGCATGTACGTAAATTTTTGCAGGATGAGTAGCATTTAAAATCACTTCACAAATTTTAAGTTTTTTCTTTAAAAAATTAAATGGCTTGCTTTTTATGAAATTTTGAGCACAAAATCTGTTTTACATAGTATACACACTTAGGGGACTACCAAACATTTTTTGAAAATCCTTAAATTAAAAATTTTTGCTTAAATTGTATCATGTCCCTTTAAGTAGTTCATTTTCATATTGTGAATTTTTCAAAAATCCTAGATCAGGCTCCGTAGAGAAATCTTACCTACATAAATCCATAAAAAATGAAATGCCTAGTTTTTAATGAAATTTTGAGCACATAATCTGTTTTACATAGTATACACACATAGGAGGCAACCAAAAGAATTTTGAAAATCTTTAAATTAAAAATATTTGCTTAAATCGTACCTGCCCTTTACGAAATACAACCGTTCTCTAATTTAATTTTTTCTATTGCTTTGAAAGGTACCTCCCAATACACATCGAAACACACACACAGTAAAAAAGGAATTTCCTTATTTTACTTTTAAAACAAACCACATTTCAATCTAAAGGTATTGTAATTTAACACCAGAAATGCTCAAGCACCCAAAGCAATAAAAATGCATTTTGTTTTATTTCTTGTTCTACAACTGCTCTTTAAGTAGAAAAAAACCTAAGAGCCTAGAATTATATTTTATTTATACGACAGAATAAACTACTGTTGTTAGATGCAGATCACACGTAAATTCGCTCCGGGCTACATTTTCTTATGTAACCCACGGGCAACTTCTTTATCGGCATCCATCTTACACGCTCTCACATTGATTACGATTTAATACAGAAGCGAAAGTAGCCGTTATGTAGGTGTTCTTGTACATCTGTAGCCGAAGCACGTAAGACCATTTCATTTCCTTTATATTGGGGATGTTGATTTTAACGGATCAAATTCTGTTCAATATATTTTTATTTCAACGGACAATTTATTAACGGAAAAGTAGGTTCTGTCGTTATTTTAATGCAATGTATCTATGCTTGCTGAGGATATTTTCATGCTGGGTTTGAAGGCGTGAAAAGAGATTTGTCACACTTGTTTGCCGACGATACATCTTAAATCAATCTTTTTGTTGCTTAGTTCAAGCTTCCTGTGTGACAATGATAAAACTTTTTTTTCTAAAAAAATTTGGGCGGTTACTTCGTTGTAAAATAGTTCTATTTTTCTATCTTGTTTGTTGCCTGACATTCACATTAAATTAAAAAAGAAATGCTTTCCTGTTTCAGTAATTTGAAAACTTTGTTTTCAGAATCTATATACGTTAACTATTCAGTCACAGAATCGGTGAATTTAGGCGTTTTCAGAATTAGAAAATAGCTTGAAGGAGAAAGTTCTCGTCAAATCATCATGAACGTTATTTGAACTAGAAAAAGTTCGTTAAGGTCATATTAGACTGACATTAAAAAGTAGAATTCATATTTAGAATGGCTTTTTTAGGTATAAAATAGGTATTCATTTCATACTTTGATTTCACTATTCCATATAGAATAGTATATTTAAATGCAATATTCTTTTATATTAAAATTTTTTTTTTACCTAGATAAATTATGTTCCACGTTTTATCTCATTTGCTTTTTATTTTAAGAAGACCTTTTACTTTATATATTGATGTGAAAAACTGCGTAATTTTATTAAATGTTTTAAAATGGGAAATATGTATTGTGATAAACAAGAATGTGTTAGAATCACTCAAATTAATAAAAATATATTGAAGTGAATTTTTCTGCGGAAAAGGGATTCCGGATGGGCGTGGAAGATGGATGTTCTTTAATTTTAGTCAGAGAAAGAAAAACCTTAAGCTCGTAGGTGGTAGTGTTATCTTAATAATAATTTTCATTATTACACTAGTGAAAACAATTTAAGGGACAAATGACGTTTTTTTATAATAAAAAGAAAACTAACAAAGCAAATAAAATCACACTGGGCCAAAATATTGTCCAATATGAGACCAATATATGGGAAATTAAAATTGTGCACGACATGCTTCCTAAATTAGAAAACTGGTCACTTGTCCAGCGCAGCAACTGATCGGCATCCTGTAAATCAGAGAAAAATATCTAATTGCATGTACGATAGCCACTAACAGCTGCACAACTCTCACATCAGTGTTTTATACTGATTACCAGGGTCCTTTTAAGCCCCTGCGGCAACCGCACCCACTCTTGCATCAAGACACTCTTGAGCTCAGCGATGATCGTTGGAGCTGGTCTTCAAGCTGCAGTTGAGCGTCCAAGGATGTCCCGTACGCGTTCGATGGGATTAAGATCAGGGGCCATCGCATGCCACTCCAATCGTTGAATATCCTCCGACTGGATGTAGTCGTCCACTTGCTAAGCCTTGTGTGGTCGTGCGTTATCGTTCATAAAGATGAAATTTGTTCTACATATTATCCTCGGAAATGTTTTTATAGGGTGAAAGGATCTCCTCAATGTACCGATGACTTGTCAGAGTACCTCTATCAAACGTGTGATGGTTGGTATACCAGTCTGCAATGATGTCTTCCCAGACCATCAGATCACATCGACCATAGTGGTCCTCTTCAACCATGTTAGAGGGCCGATATCGACTCCCGGGTTCTCCCAGATGAAAACACGCCCCGAGTCCCTCTTTAGACTGAATCGCGACTCATCACTGAAGGAACCCCCCCCCCCCCAATCATCCTCTATCCAAGATAATTATTTTATGCAACATACTAGACGATCTTTCTTTCTTTTTTTTTGGTGGTTCACTGTCAAAGGGATGCAGATTACAGGGAGCGGAGCTTGGCTTACAGGCTACCTGCATTCTGAGCGACTGTCACCCGTGAAAAGGATGCTCCTGTTGCATTATACAAGTTTTGATACAGCTGTGTTGCTGTCATGGATCTATCCCTTTTATTAAGGAGTCTCAAATAACGGTCTTAAGTCAACGTTGTTGCCTTTTCCGGCCTTGACTAGGTTGGCGGACCATTGTTTCTACATCTGCGAATTGTTTCCACAAAACGGACACCACATTTCTCGAAACACCGGGGTCCCAAAAGCAGGTAGCCTGTGATTGGCCCTCCTCGAGTCTCCCAACTATCCGTCATCTTTTGGCATCATCTAGACAATGGCAACTGACCATATTAACGAAGAGTAAACAAAGATATTCAAAAAACTATGATTGAGCTAAGCTATGATGTTTTAAAACGTCCTTACACTACAAGCTTCAGCGAGTAATTGAGGTACATCCACACAAAGTCGATCCCAGCTCCACTGCCTTGTGACGTCACCAGTCACTGCGTTACAGAGTTGCCCGCGAAGAGCTCAGCTACCATCTGATACCTTATTTGCGTATAGGCGTGAATTATTTTGTTCCCTTTTAAAAAAACCGTTCCTCCCTTTAATTGTTTCATCAGTGTAGAGTTAACTTAATGTTAGAACTAAGCGGTAGACTTTGGTGATAGAAATCTTAATTCTGAGCATTGATCAAATGATGACACAAGAGCTGGTAGACTATTCTCTTAGCTTCATGTCAAAAAAGGACTTTGAGGCTCATTTATATGTAAGTATTCTGTATATAACCACCATTCATTTTGATTGAAAGTGAGCTTCAACATAGTTACTAAGAATTTTCTCTATCAACCTTGCAATTATCTAACTTGCATAGTTTCTGCAGTCATTTTCTCTCTCTCTCTCTCATCTAGAGGGTCAAATGATAAATTTCTCTCTCGCGCACTCAGGTATAGTTCTTGTAATAGCTGTTCACAATTTCGTGATCTATTAGTGGTTGCGTTATGTTGCTATATGGAAGTTTAACAAAAAGGGATATCAAACAATGTATAAAACGAACAATAGTTTGTAATTGATCATTTTAAAATTGATAAAATAAATCGAGAAATTGTAAATAGATCTGTTTTTGCAATGAAAGATGTTTTTGCAATGAACTGAATGATTTCGCACGAAGTTTAAGTTGAAAACAAAATGAGAAAAATGACTCAAAAACCTTTTTCTAATTGAGAATGTTATATTATTTTTCACATTTTTGAAAATTAAATACAACAAAATGAAACAAAATGGAGAAATGTTTTTTTTAATAAAAGCTTGCTCTGAAATTTTATCACATCTTCTTCGAAAAAAAGAAAGCAACAAGAAATTACTAATATAAAATCATCATTCTATAAAGTCCAAGAATCGAAAATTATGTGGAGCATTCGAAAAGCGCTGAAAAGGTAAGAATGGAAGTCTCGAAAATCATTAATTGATTGACTGCTTATTAACACATCCTTTGAAGCTACACAGATTATTAGAGACGGATTCGTAATTTTGAAAGAAGTTAAATGACGAGGACGCTTAAAAGACAAAAATTAATTTGATTAGATAAAATCTGAGAGAAATATCAGGATTTTGAAGGGAAGAATTAGACTTCGAGAAAAGTACGTGCGAGCGAATGTAAAACTTGATGGGAGATCCATCAAGCCATAAGGGTGTTTGACAACTAGCGAGGTCTGTAAAATTTAATTAAAATCAGAAGTAATATGGTTTAATTGATTAACCCGTAAATCATATAAATAGTTAACATCAAAGTACAAAAAAAACGAAAACTAAATTTTACTTTAACCATTTCAAATATGTACATGTTAGTTAAAATTTTCTACTGGTCACTAGACATTTCCCCCATGTTACTAAAATTCAACATTATATTTTTAAAAAATACGTGAAATTTATTGTATTTGATGTTTAGAAAACAATATTTCAAGTAAAAGTAAAAGTATATTACAGGAATATATTAGTATGTAAGAATATTCAAAAATATGTGCTGTTTAAAAAAAAATAACTTTCCTTTGATTCAAATTTATTGCTGTTAGACTTGACTAGGAACTACACACTCAATATTAATAGTTAAATTTAAAGAGTAATTTCATTTAATTTGATAGTGAAACTGAACTTTTTTTCATGAACCTTTGTATTAAGAATTAATTGATAGTACTTGATTGATAGTTAATTGATTATACTTATGAATTAAGATCATTCCTAATTTTTTCGAGAGAGCGCATATGGACATGTGTACGTATACGAGACAGAGACCAAGATGAATAACATAAAATAAATGAAATTATGAACTGACATCACAAAAAGTAAAAAAAAAAAATGATTAATACATGTTTGAAATACTGCCAGAAGTTGTTTCTTTACCTCTTTTTTCTTTAAATTTATATCAACGATGTTAATTTCAAAAGATAAAAACAGTGATGAATCAAATTTGACGTAAATTGTTTACGAATGAATTGAATTTCAGATTTCAGTTTTTCAAGGTTGATTAGAATTTCATTATTGTGAGTGAGTTAAAATTAAATTTCCACTTGAGACAAGATTGCTTTAAAAATATCTCACCAATTTTTTCTCTGTATTATTGTTATTATATCTTCTAGGTACGTGTTGATTTTCAATGACGCTGAGTTATTTAGTTTCTTACGTTTTATTAACTATTTAAAGTTCGGTAATGTATAAGCTCGTATTACATTTTATGAATAACTTTGATTTTAAAAAAAAACAGTACGAAGCTCAATCATGGTGGATATGTGGCAAAAGAGTAGCAGTGGTGCTTTATTTTGGAACTCATGAAAACAGAAAAAAAAGCAACTTCAAATTAAAAAACTTATTTCAGCGTAATTGGTATAATATATTTTTAGTTTCAATTCGTATATGATAAATAAAAGACAATTTGTATTGCGCGAACGCGCGCGAGTGTGTCATAAATAAAAAGGTTTAATCCGGATTTCAATCTCATTTTTACATGTACAAGTTAATTCTTAAAATTTAAAATATCACGTATTTTTCAACAAAAAAAATCATTCCATTTTTTTCGGGAATTCAGATAATTAGTATATTGAAGAATCATGCCTTAATATGTGAGGAATTATTTTATTTTATATCAAAAATAAACATAGAGATTTATCATTTCAGTGTTACCTGAAATATTTTAGAGTTTGTAATTACCAAAAGTATTTTTTGAAAGTTATTCTTTAATATGATGAAGACTCTATTGTAGTGTTCATTCTAAGAAAATCTGCATTTGACTCTACTCTGTGCACTCTTTAGATCTCAACTAGCTCCATCCCCCCTTTTTTTGTTTATTTATGAAACAACCATTATTACAGACGAAATCATACATTCATATACTTTGCGAACATACATTAATTTCTAGAAGAAAAATTGCAGTTCAATGAAAAAATTCTTTTATTCTCAAGCTTATCTCCTGGTCTTTTTTTCACATTTACAAGGTACTATGGTATATTGAGCAAATCATTTCAGAGGCTTACCTTCTTCAGTTAAGTGCAGGAGGATTTACGATTTCAAAGCGTCCAAGTGATCTTTCTACTGTCCTATGGGGTTTATTTCTTTTGGTGACACAGTTGACGCGTCCCCGGAATACCCAAGCAATCTTTCTCTATTTTCAACCTTTCATCTTATCATTCCGTCCTCTTTTTTCTTTTATTTCAACATTTGCAAAGCTTTCTCTAAACCGCAAACAGCGAGAACGAGTGCTTAAAGCATTTTTGACCAAATATGGCATATTTGTGCCATAAGACATCTCCCCACCACCAGCCAAAGTCATATAAACTCTAGTATATTTATTTATTTAACAAAATTAACGCGTTTCTTAAAAATTTGTTGTAAAACCGCCAGCTGTAAAAAAAAATGGCATATTGTGGTTTTCAATATCAATTGTACACACTGCTAAACTGGATAATGCCTAGTTCCTTCAATAGAATTGAATAATAATTAGTACTTGTATGCTATTTAGCGTTTAAGCAATTTTGGAGTTTCGCAACACTCATTAAAATAATTTTTTTCTGAAAAAAGGAACGATAACCGCCTTGACCTCTATTTTAAAATTTACAAAAGTAAACAGAAGGATTGCAGAGTCCCCGGAAGAAATTGTCAAAACACGTGCTCCTTAGAAAGAAGGAAATCACCCAAGTGGTAATTCAAGATCATAATAAAGGAGAAGCGGCGTGCCATCTAAGTCCATAAAAACAAGTTTTCATCAGTCAGTTACTGTAAAATGTCTGAGTAATAACACTGATGCACGCAGATTTCTAAACAGCGGGGGACTTTGAATTAAACATGCAATTAGAACTAGTCAATATTTATCCTATTTCTCGATAGTTACTTAAATCGTGCAAAACAGTGCTAGGAACATCTTAGTTCAAATTGCCTAGCCTTTTGAAATACTAGGTTTACGTTCCATGTTCGTGCTTGAGGGTGATAAAGCTTCTAGAGATGTCTGCTTCTTTTTAAATAATCTTTAAGGAAGAAATCTTGGTCTGAAGTAGAAATTGCGAAACGCTCGATTTCAAAATGTTGCTGATTTGTATTGATGGAAGATTTGCATCCCTACCATATGCTAAGCCAACTTCAATTCTAAATGTTAGAGTTTAGAAAGTAAATGGTACATACTTAAATGCCGAAGTAAGCTTCAATATCTTAATAATAAAACTTTTTTTTCAATGAGGCTGCGCATTTGTATTTCATACCTTTGCAGACCTAGTACATTCCTCAGGAGCTGGTATCACTTTTTAGCGCCGCACTATATAGGCGATACCAATTACAGCAAGCAATTTTAACGCCCGGTTTCCTCCACAGAGGGAGGCACCTGAGCTCTTGATGATGCGAACCTGTTCTAGGATTTAATTTTGCTGAGAGCATCCAAGCCAAACGGACACTCTAGGGATATTTTACATGCCGTATAATCATACGACATGGCTGCTGTCAATTTTCTGCATCTTGAAAATCCAGCGACTTGGGCCGGGGTCGAGCCCGCAACCTTGGGTGCAGAAGGCTAGCGACAAACCAACCACGCTACCCAGACAGCTAATAATAAACTGTAAGACACTATCTCTGATAAAGAAAGAATTCACTATCATTTACGAATAGTCAAAAATTTGCCATACTGGTTAGTAGAAAATTCTTAACTATTCTAACAATAATTAACCTAGCACCAGATGCTTACAAAGTTATTAAAATTGAAAGACATTTTTTAAAATGTATGGATACAATAAGAGGCGATCCAATTTTTTAACTAGAACAAGTGGTGTTCTCTTCTCATTTCGACAAATATGGTACCGTTGGAAAGTGATCGTCATGTGGAGCAAAAATGCTAATGGAACTATTCGTTGGAAATTAGCTGATTTCGAGATATGGGCAATTTTAGTTACCAGATTTGTGCATTTATTTATTTATGGTGTCACAGAGTTTATACAAAAAAAAAATAATAATTGTGAGTAAAAAGTTATTTCTGTTTTCAATCATATAGATTAAATAATATACCTGTAATGTCAGAAACTAGCTCTTTGCCCAGTTCTACGAGGCGAAAAAAGTGCATGGGTGAAACCTAGCACAAATACCACAAAATATCTACAGCCTGTTGATGTTGAAACCTTTCATGATTACAAGCACATTATGAAATTCATGCTGGAGCATTCCTCCATACATCGAGACATGTGAGATGCAGTGGACTTGACTACAAGAGGAAGCATTATCCCAATGCATCACTTGATTTACAATTAAAAGGTGATGGTATACGTAGGTTTGCTATCCAAACGGTTGTCATTCAATTATATTCTACCTCCTTCAGATGTGTGATGCAGGTCTGTTAGTAATAAATGAAAAGATCTGATTCAAGTGCTTCAAACAGCCATCTTTAAAATATGCTTGGTGACGATAGATTGTGCTTTATACCTGTGGTTTATACATTTTTATATACAGCGCCATAATCACCAGGGAATGGTTGAAATAGCACGTTCATTAAGAAAGGGAATGGTCAGTTGAAGTGTCATCCACATCACTTTACTGTGGCTCAAATTTACGAGGTCTATCACGAAAAGTTCACGTGCAGGCTTCAGAGTGCGACGCGAATTGAAATCAAATCAAATGAAAATCACCATTCACTTCAGGTTTTTTTAGTTTAAATATTATTTGTGTATTATAAAAAAAATTAAACTTTTATCTGTATCTTGAAAACTGATAATTTTCGGTGGACATTCGGTGGTTCTATTGGAAATTTTGCTGCATGCGCTAATACCTTTCCGAAGATAACAAATTTGTCAAAATCTATAAAAAACACCTCTTGCACTTCTGTATTAAGAAGCAAGCTCTGCCAAATCTGCACATAAAACATTATTTTACGAATAAACTATAGTTTTGTTACTTTATTTATTTATTTTTTTATTTTTTTTTTGCATTTTGATTTTTAAACATTTGCTTTTAGTAATAAAATACCAATTATTTAAAATTTTATGACTCTATAATCAAAAGCTTATTGGATATCAACAACATAAATTAGGAAATATATATATTTTTAGCTCCACTGATGGAACTTACACGGAAAATAAATATATTTATCCGTGTTTCCGTTTAAGGAATATCTGAGCTATTCTGAATGCAATGAAGAGCTAAATGTACATTCCAAAAAACAATCAACCAGGAAATGTTCTTTATTCTAAAACGTTAAATGTTTTAACCATTTAAAGAAACCATTTTAAAATATGGTATTTTTAACTCAAAATATCGCGGAGAAAAAAAATGTGAGAACACTTATATAAAAAGAAATTTACACTTATTTAAAAAACATAGTGTCGTCGTAAGTTTAATTAGTTAGTAATTAATCCAGTAGTCTTTAAAAAATATCTTATTTATCTTTACAGTTATTAGTTCCAACGTCTATCAAATATACGAAATAAATATTTTTGCAGAATTAGAACTACTTATAAAGAGCATCATATTCTCTTAGATGTATAATAATGAAATTCACTAGACTCTCAGAGATAGCTTGCATCACAGGTACACAATTAGGTAAAGCATTTAAGCGCATGATTAGTTTGATGAAAAATCCTTCATTTTTCCTTTATTTTTTCTTGCAATGAAAACTCTTTGTTGGAAATGTATATCATTTAAACTGTCTCACTGATACTTCTAATTTAAAATATTGTGAAACTCTACTTTCGGCATCACTACGAATTTTACGGGGAAAAATTTGTGTATAGAACCCTTAAAATCGAATTACACTATTTTTAAAAATGAAAATCTACATACGTTCTTATTTTGCACACAAACATGCATATTATTCGTAAAATGCAAGATTATTTTGGAACACAGATTATGTGGAATATTTCCACAATTATATCTAATTTGTGAAAAGCTTCAATGAAGTTTTTCTCATATTACACTATCTTTTTGGTTCAAAAAAATTAAAGATTTCAAGATGTCATTTTTTTACTTAGATGTGTCATTTCAATTGTATTTTTAATTAATTATCAATGCTCTTAAAAATATTTTATCATTTCTTTGGTGATATGCAAAAAGTATGACCAAATAACAATTTTGTCACTAAAAGAATTTTTTCGGTTTCTGTATCTGAGGAATTAATACAATCAAAATTTCTACCAAATTATTTCGCTAGAAGTCCTTGCTTTACAATTTTCGCTACAGAATATTTCCTTAAATATTAGGATTTCAATGTGTCAAAAACTCGTATGTGAAATTTTTTTCTACGAATTCACTTGTTGAGCATGACGTTTATAAAAATATCATGGTCAAAATTTGTTATATAAGGTTTTTTTTCACCCTTCTTTTGAAAAATTAATCTTTTTTCTCCTAACAATTACCAACATTGACAAAAATCGAAGCTAAAAAAGATTTCTTCAAAATGATTAGATTAAAGCTGCAATTAATGAACATACTTAATGCATGTATAATTTTAGTTTTTAAATTAAAATAAGATTGTATTATAAACTTGTCTCTTTTATACATTTCAAAATTGTACTGAGATTATTGTGGATGAGATCTGAATTCTAATTAGCAGTCTCCATTTTCGAAATTCAGCATCTCAGCACGAGCTCCAGCTTGATTCTAATACTGAGATCCGAATAGATATCCCGAGGCGTGTATATTGGTGTCTTCGAGATTCTGTTAGCGGAGATCTTCATTACACGAAATGCCTCAGATGTTCCATGCAGACGTGATACATCTTATGAAAAGTCAAATCATACAGCAAGAGTGATCATGTATCATTTCACTCTTGTCAAAGTTGGCAAGGATAATAGATTAGACATGTGATAGATGCCCGAATCGTAGGACACGGAAAATGTCGTACTGAGCAACTAAAAACCCAAATATAATTTAGTGTTAACGTAAGAAAAATTCTAGAAAAGTCTACGAAATATAAAAACAATGTTTCCTCTAAATGTAATGTCCTCTTTGATGCTGAGTTAATCCTCTTTTTGTACATCTTGTGGATGTAACTGTGTTAGGTTATGATATCGTAGCATAAGGTTTGCAATACATCGCCTACGGTACTTTTAAGCTTCTATTGTTGTATTTCTTTTCTATTAATAAAGGTATTAAGTTATTCAAGAAATAATTTGGATCAATTTCTGTTTAATAATTATGATTCATCAAATTTATGTAACTATTCACAGAGATATTTAATTCAATTTAATAAAACGATGTCTCTTAATTTAATAGAAAGCTTAACATTTTTAGAGCATTTTCTAAGTGAAAGTAAGGGAGTCGGCTTATATAAGAATCAACTAATCTGAGAAAAGCGTAATTTAGAAATGAAGGGTTTTCCCCCCCTTTTTTTAAATTTTTTATTCATACGAAAGAGATATTAATGTTTAAAATTTAGGGTGTTTCGAATTGAACTTTTGCTCCAAAAGAAGATTAAAAATCACGCAAATCCTTCAAAATCAGTGTCGAAGAATTCAAGTTCCCAAATACTTGTAGTTAAAATTTCCCATTTACTCATTGGAATGTCTGAATGCATTTGATCATCTTTCATCTGTTTTTATCTCCAGGGCATGAAATATTGGTTGACGATCACGTGCTGTATACGAATTTCTCTTCTAGCCCCTTTCCAAACAAAATAAAATGGCACTGAATGTATGAATAACACAGATAGTTAAAAAATGAGTGTACAAAAGGAGCTGGTTTTAGATAGGGTTACCAGAAATAAAACAATTTTCGTTAGCTTTTTAATTTACAGCAATTTGATTGGAAAATATTCCACCCATTTTTCCCACCGAGCAATATTTTCGCTCTCAGGGTACCACGTTTAAAAATAACATTTTTTTTTTCAATTTGGTAATATGCGTGCTTTGAATTTTCGATTTATGTTTGAAGAAAAAATGAACCCTCGGCTTATGTACAGATCGGCTTATATGCGTAAATAAACGTTCATTAACCCTTTAACTGCCACCGACGTATATATACGTCTCGCTTAACCTGTGTGTTAAATGTTCCGGACGTGTATATACGTCCCTTTGAAATACTTTCTTTGCGCTGCTATCAGTAAAACTATTCTGAAGGCTTTGGAATGCAGTAAAATGCCCCTGACAAAGTTTGAGAAGGATTTACTTATTTCAGAAAAATTTTATTATTTATATCTCTTCTTTTCCCTTCAGTTCACCACATACGCGTGTATATGCGAAAAACAGTTGTACTGTAGAGTGAATCGCGTAACTTCTTTCAATAGGCAGTTTAGGGGGGGGGGATATTTTTAAAAAAAACCACTGTAAAAATCTCATGAAGAGCATTATTGATCAAAAAATCACTTATATATTTTATGACATCTTCTTATCATTCTTCCCCGTTATACACTGATAATTTCATACTCAACCCTCTTCACTGAAACAACAGAATAAAACATTATAATGCTGCATATCACTTATATTAAACTAGTATACTGCTGAGCAGATTTTGTAGGATTTATTCGTCTGGAAAAAGACATTCAGTATTTTACGACTTGTTAACACTATTGTTGAACTGTTATTTCACATTTTCCATTTCATACTAAAACAACAGAATGTAGTGTATAAAACACATTCAGTAGCGTCTTCCTTCAGAGGAACAATAGGTTATTTTCATAAAACACCAATGGTCACATCTCATTATTACAATGAGTCATTGGTATATGAATGGTGTTTTGCTTCAGCATAAAATGAATGTGCAACTAGGATTAATTTTAAGACTTGCAAATGAAATGGTTTATTAACTAAGAATTAAATTAATAAAAATCGTCTTAAATAAGTATATATTAATAAAAATCATGAATAAAGTTAGCAGAAATCACATAAAACTAAATCTTATTATGAAAAGACATACGCTGTTTAGGAACAAAGGCCCAATAAATAAAAATTTATAGTAAAATATGAACTATTTGAATTTTTATTTCAAAATTTGTAACATTTTAACCTTAATGACTTATTGTGTTTTCAGTACCTAAACACAATCTAAAAACAATTAATAAATTGAATTAACTCTTTAAGGCTATGGGAAACATTTTCCCCTATTTTAAAATTGTTGATGTTTGTATTTAATTATAACAACTGCATTTTTTTATACAGAATGTCAAAATAAAACTTATGCCGAACATAATAACGAAAACAGGAACGTTTAGGAAGAGAAAAAAAACTGCCAAATCAATTGGTGCCAATGATAAAACATCACGGGCTGTATTCTTATTTCAGTTTATTGTGTGTGTGTGTTTTTACATGTTTTATGTCATTCGATAAGTATAATTTTGAGCAATAATAAAGTATATTTGAACAAATGAAAACAAATGCCTGATAAAATTACTCATTAATACACAACTAAATTGACACATTGATCCAAAAAAACTACACATTGTTATACATTTTTCATATGATTTTTATGCATTTTACGTCTAAACAAATAAAAATAAACAGTTACATACTAATATTTAATCTAAGTAAACTTATGGGGTTCTGTAAGGGTTAAGCACCGAAAAATTTTCTGTAGTTTATTATACCATAAATATTTCTCCAAGTGATTTTTACAAGAAGCAGCTTGGTTAGTTTAAGCCAAGCTAAGCTAAGGTCTATTTAGAATCATAACCCAACAATACTTACAAAAGCTTAGCAGAATAAATTTATTCTAAGTGTATTGAGAGGGGAAAAAATCCGGTTGTATGTATTTCAGTTTAGGCTGGTTTTCTACTTGTTAACTTAAGTACAAACTAAATTTCTGTTGAAAACCCTTTAAAACCTAATTCATACCTTTCTCCTTTTTCTTAAAAAGTTATTACTCAGTTTATATCAGTAATTGCTAATGTCAATATGCTTGCAATACATTACTTCTAAATGATAGTTATGTAATCAAGTGCATTCAGATCTGAATCTTGGCCTTTCTAAATTGCAGTGAGATAATGCGTAGCATTTCTGGAGCAAGTAGTGTACCAGTGCTAAATTGTCCTTTCCTGTTTAAGAAAAGATAAGATCCTTCCGGTACTACCATGTATTTTTTCTAATAAGAACAGTTTTACAAACGTAATTAAATTCTTAAGCCATCATAGAAATTTTCAACATTTTATGTGAAAAATTTGTCGAATAATAAATACCATATTTGTGTTGGGAAGAGTGGTAATTTAAGCGGTAATCCATTGCATAAATTTGTAATGGAACATAGCAGTCATTTCTTGCTTTTTGTTTAAGGGTAATTTTTTTCTTTCTCTTTTTAATGAAAGCTTAAAATAGTTATATAGCATTCTTAAAATTAATTTTTCGAAGAAATTTGTTATCATGCAAGTGCGTAGTCTTAAGTACAAGAAGTAGACAAATAAATTTGCAAATATGGATATAAATTTATATAAATTTATTATTATTTAGTTATTATTTATATTTAGCGCATGATACAAGTTTATGAGACGTTTAAACACTTCGCGACAAATTAATAAAATTAATTAAATAATATTATATAACATACAGTAATTACGAAACAAATTTGTAATTGTTTTATCTTTGTTTTTAAAACTGTACAGTGTAATACAATTCTTAGTTTAAAAAAAGTCAGCGTGTGTGATTGTACAAATATTGCTCCCAAAATTTAGAAAGAAAATTACGCATTACTTGGACTTATTTTGAAAGCTATTTATAACTATTTTTGCCCATTTTGCTTTAAATTTTGTGAAATGTTATATCTAAATATTCAAAAGAGATTATGATTATAAAAAGAAATGAAAGATTATGACCTTTTATATTGCTGAACTTTTCCTTCTTCCTGTTTCTAGTGGCTGAATTATTTTTCATTTGGAAAAAAATTTGAATTTAACTTAAGTGACTTCCTATGGCAATATGAATGAAACTATTTCATAAAGTTTTTGAAGAGAATTTATTGAAACAGACCCATTTATAAAAGCAGATATTTTTGAAATACAGCAGCTTTTTTCAACTAGACGATATTCCTCTATCCACTCACAACATTTAACTACTAATTTTAAGCATAGAATTTCCAAAATATATATGTATAATAGACTTTTCTTGAAAAATACTGCTCATGTAACGGCAGACACAATTATTCAAATTACAAGCTCTGTTTCTTTTGTTGACAATATTCCGTGTTTTAGTAACAATCGGATAATAATTTTTACCACTATTCTTAGTAATAAATTTATTACTTGAAACTGGGAAGGAAATAGAAATAGTACAATATTTTATCTTAAGGAAACACAAAAAGCAAATTCACGAGGGAAAAAATATTGAAAAAAAATTTACTCTAAGGAGGTTATTAAACATCGACAAAAAAAAAATAATAAACAAATTGTTGAAACCGGGAAAATGTTTCTAATTCAATTGTTTGCGTTAATATACTTTTCAATGGTTTTTTGCTTTGATTGCCTGCAGTTTTTTCAAACTTATTTTTTTTATACAAAACTCTTCCTAGCTCAAATTTTGTTTGACAAAAGCGAATATTACATTTTTTATTCTATAGGAAATGTTGATAGATTGATTGTTTATTAACTTCGTGTATTGAAACTACACCAGGGTTAAGGTTTAGAGATTTCGACGATTTCAAGTTCTGTAATTGTGTTTTTCTTGTGGTTTTTCAAAAAAAGATCAGTTATGTCTCGTAGAAAACAGCGATCAGCTTTTGATCAAGTATCCGAGTTCGACAGAGGAAGGATAGTGGCCTACCGAGATTGTGGATTATCTTTCAGGGAAATCGGTAGTCTTGTTGGACGAAACCAAACAACTGTAATGCAGATATGTGACCATTGGATGCAGGAGGGTACGAAGGACCGACGTGGTCGATCGCATCCACCTCAGGGCACCACTTCACGTGAGGACAGGCAAATTGTGCGCATGGCAGTGACGGATCGCTCAGTCCCATGACGAACCAGAGCACAGCACATTGAGTCTGTAACGCATCATTCAGTGTCTGCGCGTACCATTCGACGCCGTTTACAGCAGAGTGGTCTGCCCACAAGACGTCCATTGCTTGGTCTACCCTTGACGTAGAACCACAGACGTCTCCGCCGCCAATGGTGCGATGAAAGAAGGATGTGGGTGGCAGAATGGAATGAAGTTATCTTTACTGAAGAGTCGCGCATCTGTCTGCAACACCACGATGGTCAGATTCGAGTCTGGAGACACCGTGGAGAGAGGATGCTGAACAGCTGCGTTATGCACCGCCACACTGGTCCTGCACCGGGTATTATGGTATGAGGTGGTATTGGATATCACTCTCGCACTTCTCTAGTACGCATTGCTGGTACTTTAAACAGCCATCGCTACATCTCCGAGGTGTTGGAGCTAATTGTCCTTCCTTATCTTCAGGACTTGGCTACAGCCATATTTCAACAGAATAATGCGCGGCACGCATTGCCCAAAGGTTCTTCGTCAATCACCAGATTGAATTGCTTCCCTGGCCGGCTCGCTCTCCGGATCTTTTGCCGATAGAAAACATGTGGTCCATGGTTGCTCAACGATTGATCCAGATTACTCCCCCACCCTCCACACCAGATCAACTTTGGCAACGTGTGGAAGGTGCTTGGTCTGCTGTACCCCAAGAACACATCCAAAGTCTCTTTGAATCAATGCCGAGGCGTGTGGCAGCGGTGATCTCCAACAATGGCGGCTACTCTGGCTACTGATTCTGACAGAAACCACACTTCACAGAAGTCTATAAATTTAATCATTTGATACTTGGTCAACATGTTATCTACAAAATAAATTTTGTTGTGCTATCTCTTGTCTTTCTTGGTGTTGCATTTACGGTGGCCAGCAGTGTATTTTTCAAATTTTATTTATGGTACATTGAGCATTTTATTTATGAAGATTGAGTAAAAGTTAAAGATTTACCCATTTGAGTTTAATATTGCTTTACGAAAAGTGAAACTGGAATTTTCTAGAAGTTCAAAGGAAAGTAATTTTTGCTTATAATTTTCTTTCTTATTCTGTAATTTCTTTATATTCATACATGTATTTTAAATATTTTTTAATGAATGAAATAACTATTTCTAATGAATAGACTGCTATGTAAATATTATTTGGCATTATAATTTTCATAAATCATTTGACGTAACTTATTTGTCAATCTAGTATGAATTAATTATGTTTAACTAAAAGTTTTATACATATCACGTTCAAATAGTCTTATGAATAATTTTTTCATACACATAGACTTAAAAACTTTTAAAAAATTTCACTCTCGGAAAAATGAATTCATTTTCTAATACTTATCACTTAATGCAAATTTAAAACCAATTGCTTTTCGAAAAATTAGAACTGAATATCGAGGAATGAATCTCATACTCCAATTTATTCTAAATCTAATTTTTGATAAAATAAAAATGCTCATGCAATACATATGCATCCGAATAGTTACATAAATTAAAATCACTCCATTACTGCTTTTGGTTAAAAAATAATGATTCGAAACAATTCCTATTCTAAGGTCATAGGTTGAATTCGATTATTCCTAATTAGCAACGAATTAATGTGCTGGTATAAGTAGTGCTAAATTTGCGACGAGTTCTATTCGCACCCTTCTACTAACCCTCTAGGGGGAAAATAATTATTTACCTGTTTTCTGAGTTTAAATCCGCCTTCCGTAGAGGGAACTATGCTAATTTGAATGCAATTTAAAACTTATCAAAGTGAGTGTCAGAGTTAATTGTTGGGCTGCTGTTATAAGGAGATTAACGAAGTGACTTTCGGAAGCCTTGGTGAACTGGAGAAGAAGCTTCAGACCGGAGTATACAGTTGACCCAGGAGAGATCTGTCAAGTGCTTTTACATCGGAGATCACATCCAGTTAAGTGCAAGTCTTAAGAATTTAGGGTAGACATTTAATTTGACTGTTCCTACGGTTTATAATCTTGCTTGATAGCAAATTTATAAGCAAATAAACTTAGTTATTTTTATGAGAATATCTGTTCATTTGGAGTCACAAACTTCACCTAGGAACCTTAGGGTCGCGACAAATTGTAATGACATATTAATATTTTAAATATCACTATATTCAAATTGAACCAATCTCTGTTATTCCTTGGATGGTTTTTGACGGTCTTTAGACTTGAGTCTGTGGCTTTATTTTCACATTATAGTGGTCTTAGTCGACCACTGAAAATTCAATAACGAAAATGAATATCATAATACGGAATTTTTTTTCAAATTTAGGGACATCTGTACTTTAGGAGAAGAGAGCTAAGAAAACACATGCACCGCCAAAATTCATTTGAAAATTTTATAAGTCGACTGTTTAAAGTAATGTCAATCTTATATCAAGAAAATGAGGTGATTTTCTCTAAGTTTTTATTTTTGAATACAAAAAATATACCATCTACAGTTTGCATTTATCTATTAATCTTACCTTCCTAAGATCTTGTAAGGTAGTTTGGCTTCAAAATATAAATATACTTAACCTTCATCCATGTATTGTTTTAGAGGCTAGCCTTTAAAACGTCTTTATTTCCAGATTTGTGTATATGTTGTAAAGAAGAGATGTTCTCTCATTCCCGCCTAGAGATGTGGGAGGAAGGAAAGGAAGACTAGCCATATAAAAAAATCAATCTATTTATTGATTACACAATTTAGCAACACAATTCAAATAACTTCAACTAGAAGAGATGTTCTCAATTTAAGCAATATGTGGATTAATAACGAGATGCGCGAATTATAAGAAGACTTTAAATATCGACCCTCTTATTTCAGGATCAAATCTACTTTCCTAATTATCTGAACACTAATTAACTTTAGAGACCAATCGTCACTTTAATTCTTTCACCTATCAAATATTTGAAATACTCTATAAAATGGTATAATACCTGATCAATAGTAATCTATATCCTATTTCTTCCTTGCTTTCTCTCTCTTTTAGCTTGAAAACCTAAATCTAGCCGACCTAATTTAAATAATCAAGGTTTCTTCTTCAGAGGGGGTTGGTTGTAAATAAACTCGAATTGATAGACCAAAGATTTCCCAAGAGGATCATATTAATGAAAGGGCGTGGATAGATCCGTTACAATGTGTGTAAAAGTGAAGTATGTACCAAAGATCTGATTTTAGAAAATAGAAGATTATTGTCTTAGAAGTATTTTCGTCAATATTTTTTTTCTTTGCATATCCTTTAAAAATATCCATATATCAGTAAATGTACGTGTGTAATAGTTTGAAAGTTCTTTGTTTATACGATGTTCAACAACTTTTAAATCAATTTATATTTTATCATAAAAATAGACTGAATTCTAGAGGACATAGTATTCGGTGAAATATCAAATTCGAAAACAAGTTCTTTCAACATCTTAAATATATATTTAGTATAATGCTAATTTACATTAGAGACATAAAAACATGGTTAGTTTTAATGTCACTATTTAATTTTTAAGGTTAAAGGTTTCTCTTACTTGATGTTAAAAGGCAAAGTTTATGACTACTTGGGTTGTAAAACGGTGAGAAAAATATTACAAATACAAGTAGCAAAGAATTCCCCAACTTTATTAACGTTGTCTGTACGTAATTCAACGAAGAAGATACAAGGTTTTCTCTTGCTTTACTTCTTAAAGAAAGCAATTAAAAAGATAAATTCAATTATTTAAACTTTATTTCTTCTTAGACAGAATGTTAAAAGTTAACATTCCCTTTATTTACATAAGAGTATAATAAATTCGTCTCATAAGTCATACAAGGAAATGTAAGTTTTTTCTGAATTGTGGGTGGTCAGATTCAATTTTAAATCATTCTGGTTAAGTATGGTTATATATTATGAAATACACAGGATTTATTGCTTTATTTTGTTAAGAATGTAAGAGAAGATTAGTATGATTTATAGGGTAGCCATTTAAAGTAATCAAATTCTTGTCAGGTTCTTTTATGGCTTTTTATTTTTAACCTGAGAGAATGAGTGTTAAATATTATTATTGTTATATGAAAAATGTAGGTTGAACGAATTGTATTTAATTATGTTTCCTAGATATGAATTTGATAAATTTGATGAATTCTATTCGTGTTTATAAATCATATAATATCGTTAGGCTTGAAATACAGTAGAATAACAATTGTTTTCTTCAACTTTAATCCTTTATCAACAAAAGAAAAAAATCTGTTATTACATTAATTTTTTTCTTAAACTATATATAACTTTAAATAGTAATAAAAATTGTGAGCAAAATTGAGAGGGAAAAAATCCTCATTTCGAAAATTTTGGCGCTTTTTGATTTGAAAAAGCTATCTTATAATCACGCGTGAATATTATTTCTTTTGAAATGACATTTATCTTTTTCTGGGTGTGATCATAGAGGGTAAGTCACAAAATGAAAGAAAAAAAGTGTTTTTATTAAGTTATATTTAAAACTATGAACTTGAGTAAAAATTATAGTTATTTACAAAAGAAGACATTAAATTAGAAACCCAGCGGCTAAGTGGTAGCCTATCGTGCTTTCACCCCACAGGTTAGTAAAAATTTACAAAAAATAACATAAACACGGCCCATTCTGTACCAAAAGTTTATGTACAAACTTTCAATTTCTCAATTCTGATGTGTTGCTATGTTATTCATTTTTAAAGGACCTTCAGGATAAGGGATATTTGAATTTTTTAAAAAAAACTAAAGACTTTTATCAGAGTTATTATACGAAATCGCTTAAAAAACGGTGATTGACAAATCTGAAGGTTAAAACACTTCTACTATTATACAGCACATACACAAAACATTTCAGTTTAACTATTTTTAAAACTTTTTGAGCAATCGTTGTCCTCGCTTGAGCATTTAAAAAAAAACACATTTCGAATAAAACGCATTTTAAAGTATGGCATATCTTGCTTAAAGTAATGGCATCTGCTTTTACTAAAACACTTGTAGTGTTTGCTCTAGAGAATAGAAAATAATAAACTCTGTATTTTTATAAAGCTAATAAAATGACCTAAATATATTTGACAATTTTTGGCAAAATTTACAATTTTAGGGTAGTCGGATACCTTAATCTCACCAACCCCCCTGAAATCTATTTTAACACCACACACTGTTGATGAAAGAACTCTTATATTTTTCTTGATCTCTTAGTCTCGATTCTTTCTGAGATAAATGTAATTCTAGTCACGTAATAAACATCTTGAGTAACGAGAATGAATTACAAATTTATTAAATGCCCATTTTACGCCCCTTCGCAAGAGATTATTATGACCACCCGATCAATTACCCATATCCTCAAGATTTCCCATCCATCTAACATCCTCTGGTTGACCTTGCTCTTACAGTGATCGCATGTTTTCTTTCATTGAGAAGTATTGTAAGGAAACTTACCCCAGTATATGTTCTAGCCGGAAATATATCTTTAAGATGGATCTATTCTTTTTCTTATCAAAATCCGAAATTGCATCTAAAGAAAAATAGAAAAAAAAATGTAGAAAAATGATAGATGGATCTTCGTGAATTGTTATTTATTTAGAAATGAATCATTTTTTTTAGAGAAGACTTTCCATCACTCTTGGATAGGGTGTGATAAATATGATTACCTTAGGTTAATATTTCGTTTTAAATTCATTAAATAAGAATATTTTGAGTTTTATATCAAGAAATATTTAATTAAACTCGTTATTCAGCTCTTTGAATATGAGATTACTATAAATTAAATGCAAATATCACTGATGCTATCTCTGTGTAATTGCTACTTTAAAAAACACATTGGTGTTATGTTATACCAAAGTAGCCTATATTTGATATTCATTTAATATATACGGTTTCCTGTGTTGGATCTCCAATAGGCCTATCTGTCCACCAAAGAGCTTTGATAAAATCTAAAATCGCGATTATTTTGATTGCAAAGCCACGATTTTAAAACAACTTCCTGTTTCTAATATAGAGAAAGTGTCAATAAGTCATTTTTCTTTGAAACATACAAATCAGGACATTAAGTAACCCAGTGATTCTCAAACTATAGGGGCGTGATAACCCTACGTGGGGGGGCAAGCGTATCAAAAAGACAAAAATGAATGTTTTTTTAAAAATTATTATTTAAAAATGATTTATTTAAAATCTATATTACTTAAAATTAGTATATACAAAATTTAATAATCTTACGGTGATAAATAAATATACTTATAAATTTAATTCTTAATGGGTCTCTCTTACGGTGTATAATTAAGGTCGTATTGCCGCTTTAGCGTCACAGTTCATTTTTATTACATTTAATACTTTTGCCGCCCCACCTAGTATGGTGGTTATGACACTCGGCTTCGAATCCCGAATAAGGCATGGATATACTATCTTAGAGAAAAAAAGTCGGACTTTTGCCGGAAATGGATTCCCGTCTCGAAAGGAAAGCAGCGCACCACTTCTGTTCTTCTGGGATAATCGTTTGTAATAAAATTCTGTATTCTTCTGTGTTTGCATTGTATGTTTCTGTTCATCCATCTCTCGTCTTTCATATGTATCCTAGTATGAAACACACGACAACAACAACAGCATTCAACACTTGGTTATTGTACAAGTGGGTGCGATGAAAATTATGATTGAAAATTGGGTCGCAAATACTGGAAGTTTGTGAAGCACTGAAGTAAACCCGAAACTGCTGAAAACAAGATGCGGGATTTCCTCCCCAGTGCCGTCGTTTTTCACGTAGGTACGCGTATGCGGTGTATTAGGGGGGAAAAGGGCCAAATATGTAAATTTTCTCTGATATAAGTAAATACTTCCCAAACACTATCAAAGTCATTTTATTGCATTCCAAAGTCTTCGGAATACTTTTAGTGATTGCAGCGCAAAGAAAAAAAATCGAATTTAAGTAGGACGTATATATACGTCTAAGCCACTAGTAGCATTGGTTGAGAATGACGTATATATACGTTGACAGCAGTTAAGGGAGGGGGATAATCATTAATTCCTATGTGGTGAAACTTGGAAGACAAAAGAAGGAAATGTCTAAAAGTCAAGGCAGTTTATAAGACAAGAATAAGAATACTACCAATACGCTTTTTCATTTTTATCAGTAGTAAACCAGCTCGAAGATGTAAATATTTTAAGGCAAAGCAGTTTCCCTAAGCTATCATAAATCCTCCCAAATTGCTCTTAAGCACACCTTAACGAAAAATCTCCCAATATTCTGGACCACACAAAAGCTAGCCTCAAAATTTATTAGTTTCAATTTTATTTGAGATCCGACTTAATACATCAAGAAAATGTTTTTTAGAACAATTATGAACTTATTACTTAATTTCTGAAAGGTGATTCAGCAAGAGGAAATAATACTGAGCAAAAACTATTATTGTGTAAGAGTAATAATAACAACTTAATGAGACGAGATAAATATTTTTTCTTTCAAAATTAACTTCCTTTAATGAGTTTGAAGTACTGAAATTAAAGTACTAAATACATTAAACGTATTTATAAGACATTCATACAAAAATGTAGCATTTCATTAAACTTTTTTTAAAAAAAATATTTCGTATCAATCCCAACACTTTATAAGGCCATGACAATGAAATTAAAAATAAATGCATTCAAATTTATGGAAACTCTGACATAACATGTTTTGTACTTTTCACTCAAATGATGCATTTATTTTAAAAATATTTTCGCAACTATATGATCAGATTTCCTCCATAAATATTATTTAATACTGAACACATGATTTAAATCAGTGAAAGCATGTTCAACTAATTGTTGTTTTATTAGAAAATTAAGCCCTTGTGACAGGTTATTTTCTCGTAATCGTACATTTTGAGGAAATTGTAACAAAAGAATAAAGATTTTTTTATCTCAGGATTACACATCATACATTACTCATCCCATTATTATTTTATAAAGCAACAATAGAACGTAGATTTTAATAAACCGACAACACAATTATATAACATAAAAACTATGCGTTAACGATCACTTTTTCGCGCAATTTTTTGTTGTAACTATTTAAAATTCAGCACGAGGAAATATTTAACTTTTTTTAATCCATACCTTTCGAAGTAAAAAAACAAATTAAAAATTAGGTAAAGAGAAATAGAATAATAATAAATTAGTCGATCAAATTTATTATTATTCTATTAAAAAACATTTTTAATATGATTTTGATTTCTGAAACCTACATATACATTTAACCAGTACTTCTTCATTGGACATCTTTATTATGCTTTTAAGTATTTTCCATCATACTGGATGTCAAAATATTGAAACTATTCAATACATAAGATTACGATAAGATTTAACAAATTCAACTGTCATTTATATTTAGAGGGATACAAACATTTTTAGGAAATAGATTTATGTAGTTTCAACCACGCCTCTTTGTTATTCTCCCTTGTTACATCAGTAAGTATTTTCCTACATTCTTAACGCTAAATACTAGAGCTATTCTAACGGTTTTAGAAACCATAGCCTTAGTGTGCACATTGATTAAGAATCGGCAGTTAAAGAGAAGGCACAGCCACTCGTGGGGAGAACTCACTCACTGAAGAGTACAATTGAGAGTTAAGATTTATTTCATTTCGAAGCCCTAACAACTCTCTACATGAGGCACAGGTCAGCATCGAAGGAGAGAAGATGATACAGTACAGGTCAGAAACTTTACTTCTGCCCTCAGAGTTTTGACCTCAATTCTTGAAGCAACTACATCTCTTACCTTTAGTCACTTGTTCTGAGGCATCCAACTTTGACAGTAGTGATTCTCCTCTCCCAATTCTGACTCCTCTGGATACTTGTTCATCGTCGGTTTGTGAGCTATTGTTGATGAACACTGCTCCACGCCTGCTCACTCCCTCTCACACTCCCATGTGCGTTTCGTTTTCCTCCGCTCTGGATAAGGATTGTCTTCACGTAGCTGCTATTGAAGGTAAGGTCCCCTCCTCTTCCCATCCCATAAAAAGTGGACTCATTGTCACAATGGTTGCTAATATATATTAAAATATCGCTTGGAAGTTTTTTTAATGCTTGAAAATAAAAATATTTTCTATATGAATAATTATAATAAATTATTAAGTTCGAAGATATTTATTAATAATTGTGAAGACAACGGCTTTTGAGTATATTTTTTCTCATAATTTCTTTGACTACTAAGAAAAAAGAATTTTACAATTTATAAGAGATATTGAAGTTATTAAAGTATGACATTATTCATCCACGTTTCTTGAGATAACTTTACCATGTGGTTATTTGAGAGTTTTAAAATCATATATTTTTCTTTTAGTAAATTTTTAATGAGTCCTACATTTCTTATAATTAGTTTGCTATAATTTAAAGAAATTATAAATGTATTCAACAGCAAATATAAAATACTGTGAATACACATATTGGCATGGAAAGTTTGGAAAATCAGATCTAAGTAGAATCGGATAAATAAACTTTATGATAAAATTTAAAATTGACATTTTAATAGTTTATATTTTAAAATGAATGACAAAACATTTATTTTTTTAAAAAAACGGCTAGAAAAAAGAAAAACATAAATTTAATTTGCATTTTTCAAATATAAGTTATTATTATTGGATACTTTTATAAAGAAATAGTTATCTTTTATTTTAAAAATACAAAAAAAAAAAAAACATTAACATCGAAATAGAGCCAAATAAAAATAGTGTTTCTGTCATATGTCTTCAGCAAAATTCTTCCGGACAAAATCCCTATCAAATTTTATTTTTATCAAGCTCTTTCATTCAATACAGAAAATGAACTTTGTCAAAAGCAAATAATAATTTCACGCCATAGATTCCTTTTTATGAGAACTTTTACTAAATTCTAACCATACTGTATAATAACATTATATAACATACTACTATAATAACATAACTACTATAATAATATATAATATTCATGTTAGTTCGTATAACTTATAATAATTGAATGACACAAATTGGTTACATAGATATTCAATATATATTGAAAAAAAGGAGAGAAAAAAAAAAGAGACTAACTTTTTATTCATTCTCTTAATACAATTTCTCTTTACAACTCCGTTCACTTAACATATAATATTCATTATTTGAATCATTAGCTTTAAATATAAATCAGTATAAATCGATACAAGGTTGCTTTTAATTCAGACTATGCTTATATTTTTATGATACATTTATGTATGAATCATTCATTCATTTACATATGAAATGAATACATCAGTTTAATGTAAAAAGACTTAAAACTTAGATAAGTAAAACAAAATTATTATAGTATTATATATATATATATATATTTAGTACTACTGTGGCTAAGACTTTATACTATCACGACTATAGTTGTCTTAGTTTATATATATATATATATATATATAGATATGATAGTATAGGCCTGTAAATATGTGAGAGATACAAATAATCTCATGAAGAAAATTATCAATATGGGTAAAAAAATACTCTTATAGTTATATTATGTCTATATTAATCGCATATAAAATATATTTATGAATCAAAATAAAAACTTAATGTTATTTGAATTTTAATGTAATTTAAATAGAATTAGTTTTATATTCTTAGATGAAAAGAAATTTTAAAGAAAATGCGATCGATTCGATGTATGTCTTTAAAAATACTGGTTAGTTTGGTCAAAACCAAATTACCTTAAAGCGAAATAGTTCACATAATTAGTCGCAAATTTAAAATATTTTCACTTTTTTTAGATTTATATCTTATAGGAAAAATTCTATTTTAAAATACGTATGTTCTATTTGAGAGAGATAATTAAATTTGCTTCTTAAAACTTCTTAATTATTAACACTTTATTTTTCCCCGAGTAATGTATAAAACATCTAGTTTTTTATTTGCTTGTATTCCTTTTTTTTTTCTTATTTTTAGGGTCACGAAATACACTATATTGGAAATTATGACTCAATTCTTTTTACTTGAACGACTAATTATATAAATTTTGTAAATTTTAATAGTAAAGAAAATATATTTCATTGTAATAAAACTAGCTCTAACAACATTGCTTTCTAAAATAGAACTAAACAAAGCAGATATTATGACAAATAAATATATCCTAATAAACCAGCGTGAGATTATTGTATAAAAATAATTGTTTATACACAAATATAATTACTACCATTACTAAGAAGAAATTTTAATGAATAATTATTCAGTGTTTAAATATCTTCCTCAGCACGAATAAGATATTATGGCAAATTAATTATGCATAACATAAGGAAGGCTAAAATCTTTATAGTTCATTAGCATTTTCAAGCACTTTTAGATTTGAATCCTTTTTCTTGCCATTTCCTAGATAGATATAATAAATACACGTTCAAACATGATTCAAATGACCCTATATGCAGTAGGCACCATTTTGTATCATATTTATGTACATTCTATTATAAATACAGCTAAAACAAGTAAAGAATAATGGTTAATTACACAAAATGAACAAAATACATTTACAAATTTCTATATATTTATTTTCATAAAGATGTACATGAAAAGGTGATTTAACCTCTTGATAAATTGATAAAAATTTCTACTTGTAAATATGTTACTGAAATATGTTACCAATAAGATAAATGTGTCATGTGATGTTTCTAAATGATATTTAATATATAAAAAGTATTATTAAATTCTCTTTGTTCCGTGATTTCATATCACGTTTTAAACTTCTTTACTTGCTTCACTTTATTATTATTCGCTTGATAAAAATTAAAATACTCAATAATAAACAGGGAAGTATTGACCCAAACAAACTTTTTTAATATGTGTTCGCAAATTTAACACATCCGCATACTAATCATCGTAATATATAAATGATAAATTGTTTGTTAGATTTTTACAGTTTTCATTTTATCATACCCCGTTTCCTTTAAGATCTTGTAGAACTTAGTTCATTATAATTACATTTTCGTTGGTCTTTTTATCCCCATAACTGTTCTTTTGTGTCATCTCTCCATTTTTTCCAAACACAATTTTTTGCCCACGAGTAATTCGAATGTAATCTTTAAAAATCCTAATTAGTTCATTACGAAAATTAAATGCTACAAGATCAAACTATATTGCGAAGATATCATTGACACAAAATGTCAACTGTTAAAATCAATTTTATTATTATTGTAATGGTATTTTTAAATAGATTTTTTATTACTACTGATATATTTTCACAATAAACCTAGAAATAATTTTGAAAGTAAACTTTTCGCTCGTCTTCGCTTTATAAAATCAATAATTCGACTTTTTTAAACAATTATTAAAACTTTAGTTGATAAATAAAATGAGATATTAAGGCATTTAACTTAAATATAATTTCTAATTTTTAGACTTTTTAGCAGAATAATCTAAACAGAGAGTTTCTGTTGCTTTTCTGAAAATTTTTAAGCATGATTTTGTTTAATTTTGAGAATCATGTTGTCGAACTTATTAAAGCTGTGTTTAAAATACTTAATATTTTTAATAAAGTGTTTATGAAAGCATGTATTTTTCTATATCGGGATAAAAATGAGAAATATTTAATTATGTCATAGTTTTACTGTCAATAATGTGATAAGTTAAAGTTATAAATTAATGAGTTATTAAATCAGTACACTCATAAAGAAGAAGAGAGATATTTTTTTCTCAGTTTAATTTACTAAAAATTATTTAAAGTTCTAAGAAACAGGTTATAAATTCAAATCTCTCTTAAAAGTAACACTGAATCAAAAACAAACTATTAATATTGAAACACTTAAAATTTCTGAAGAAAAATATTTTATTTACAAAAAACGAAGTTTTAATAATTGTTGTTACATTTCAAATAACTTCAGAAAAATAAATTGATGTACTCTACAGTTTATACTTTACTTTTCTGCCATAAAAAATAATTTCCTCAGTCGTTATTGTTTGGAAAAATAACTGCACTTTGAAAGTCAGTTTTTGCACACATAGCTTTAAAATCCCTCTTTTCACTATCAAATTCTGCAATCAATTCCAACTATTGAAATATTATATTTTTATGACTTTTATTACTATTATTTACGTATCAAAATTCATTTGATCATCATCAAAATTCCTCTACAAATTTATTAATCACTCGTATAATTATTCTTCTAAAGTTCAAATAGTTTTTTTTTCTAAATTTATAGTTTTAATATTAATTAATAATTTGTAATTAAATTTATATTTTACATTAAAACCAGCATTCACCTGTTTTTGAATCGTTTTAGGTTCCTCATTTTCAGAATAAACTTGTAACATTCATTTTGTTTCAATCTGGGAAGACTCAAATCAAATGCTTCAGTAGAAGAGATATTAAGACTTTTTCAAATAAAATATTTATGGCGCGTATCTATATTTATATGATTATTTCATAGCTTTTCTTACGTACAAGCATTTTGTTATAGATTCGCTTCCTAGAGGATTTTTTTTTACTTCAAATTAAATATACTTTTTTTCCTTGTTGGGGAAACTGAGCTCTTCCAACAAGGGTCAAGATCTACAAAACCAGGTTCCCGGAACTTAAATACATTGTTATATTATCAATAAACGATTTTAGAATGAGAAATTTCATCCGATGAAAATAATTTATGCTATGAAATCATGCATTAATATAGCTCACTTATTATTCCACTTAAATGACTTCATCAAAACTTATACTACAGTTTCAGTTTTGTGTATAATCTTACATGGTAAAAAAATCGGTCATAAAAATCAGTAATTTATTTGACAACATGCGTTTTATTGGTATTTCTTCTTCGGGAAGGAAAGAGGTATTCTCGTTATCTTTCTCGTGATAACTATAGCATCAAAAACAAAAAGTAACAAGAGTATGGAGTGAAAGTTAATGCAGGAAATTTCTTAGCTACTGATATCTTCAAGAACATTGAAGTCATAACTGCATTCAAATAGCCCTATTATGAATGACACAGAGATCAACCAATCTTCCTTCAAGAAGCCGTTTGTGCAACTAACCTTTGATTCCATTTTGATAAATCAATGCTGATTCACAACACTTTGTATGCTGCTGTCAAATGCGTTACCCAAAAGCCAAAATGAAAGTTATTTCATATATCCTCCGAATATTATAAAAATAACACATACCACTTAAATTGCGCAATGCGCAATG